>JAIPRL010001120.1:61213-95958 GCA_025469235.1 Pemphigus obesinymphae | reverse complement strand
ATATTTTATATATATATATATTTTATATATATATATATATATATATATATATATACATATATATACTATATTATATATATACTATATTATAACAGGGGTGGCCGGTGAGAAAAGACTCGTGAGCTGCAAAATATAATGAAAAATATGTTAGAGCCAAGAACAGAAAAAAGGCACGCAACAAATAAGTTCAAATTAAAAAAAAAAAAAAAATTACGTATTTCAATAATATTATAAATTTATAAACACTACTTATATTTATTTTTATGAACTGTAAAAACTAAAATTAAGATTTAATAATTATTACGTTTTAAAATGCACGTTTTTATATTAATATTTAAATATTTTAATTTTTATATTAGCAAATGCCGAATATATAAAAATGAAAAAAAAAAAATTATCTAGATAGTTTATTTAGACAAATTTTTACATGTCTTCTGTATCATCTAGACAAATAATTATCGTAGATAATAATTTCATTTATTTAAGTGAATTTATCTAGGTATTTTCATTTTTCATTAAAGGAAAATAATATAGGTGCTACGAAATACAAAATTTGTTTCTACTGGGGTTCCATAATTTAAATTAAAAATAATACGACGATATAATTTTAATTTATACAATATATAATATACATAATACGTGTTTACTCTACTAATATAGTTGGGTGCAGTAATTTGTGTAAATTTTCTGCATAATTTTGTGTATACCATCATATAAAAATGTATAAAATTGTACTTATATAATTTGTGTTTCCCCAAGACATACTCTGCAGTTTTCTCCATAATATCTTTATTCCTTTGATATCGGCTATTTACAGAGAACTGCATAGTTTACTTGCTTTGAAAAAAAAAAAAAGTTATAACATTTTTGTAATAATATATTGCCTGAAATTTAACCCGATAACAAAACATACCAGTACAATATTGGCATCGATAGTTATACCCAACTAAATTAGTTGTTATAATTTTTTAGCATAAAATATTATACTAATATGTTTTTCAACCGGTGATTAAAAAAATGTATACACGTATTATATGTTTTAATTTTAAGTATAAAATTTATATCTATATTCAATTCGAGTAAATTCAACTAGAAAAAAAGTAAACATAATTTTGGCGGAGATACATAGTGCAGATCCAGTGGCATAATATATACATAAATTTAGGTTTTTATACAAAGTAGTATAAAGTATAGGTACGCAGAGTATAACAATGTAGATTATTCACAATCATTAGCCATTTTTCATAACACTTACTTTCAAAACGTATGGAAAACCAGAAGAGTGTTTAATTTTTATATCATTAAGTTTAAGAACATTTATGGAACCATTGTAGTCATTATTTTATAAATTAATACCTTCTAAACAAATTTGTCATAAGATTAATGTTTTAATATTAAAATATTAGTTTACAAAGGAATAATGATAAAAAATGTTTCATCTTTTTTTTTATCTGGATAAAAAGCATTTATCTTATATATATTTTTTTTTTTTAGATAATATACATTTTAACTTCTTTTATCTTTTAAATATATTCATTTCAATTATCTTTGATATTTATCTAGATCAATTTTAAGTTATCTATGTTCAAGACTGATTAAAATCCATCTAGTTTATCTGAACCCATAGTTACCATTACATTTTAACAATTTTAAGGGTAATTAAAATTGTGTAAGTGCAGATGTGTGACTAACATACTTATTTTTGATATTAAATCACTATTTAATTATTAGTAAACTTTAATAACTTATGATTTATTACCTATATCTTATGAAGTCGATAGTTTTTCATGATACAGCTGATTTGTAATTTAAAGTTTTTTTAAACATAATCTGGTAAAAAGTGTGACTTTACCAGAAGCCCAAATAAATTGGACAGATTATAAACACAAGTAAGATTTTTTTAAAACATTTTAGTAAATAAATTTTGGAGAATATTACATTACACTTAGCTCTGAGCAGAATAGTTTTATTGAAAGTAATGATTTATCAGGACTATAAAATTCAATGTATCCAATATCCAATATTCTACCTGAGAAATTAAATATTTCCACCCTCTATCGACCGGATTTTAAAATTTGTTTTTATGTGAATCATACATTTAGAACGTCCAGAAATAACATTACATGTATTTGGATGGTATAGTGCAATTTAAACTTTCGAAGTTTTCTGTATAAAAAACCACTTTATTACCTTAACTAAAGCTCAGCTAGGACTACCTAACATTGAATATACACAATTTTAAAATCCGAATTATACTATATACAAAACTACAATACATATAAACCAAAATGATGGAGTAATTGATTTTATACCTAATAAATTTAATCACTGATACACAAACGGGCCCATCATCGTTAGATATTTTCCGCCCTAAAGAGGAAATGTTAATGCCACTCTTCAGCCAGTGACAGAAGTACACGACCAGTGTTGGCACTATAAAAAGTGAGGCCCTATGTAAATTATGAGTACAAACGCCAAAGCCCCTCAAACATGTTTTTTTTTTGCTCGTTAAATTTTTTTTTACTCGGGAGTCTTATATTTTTCACACCACAGTTTTTCTACAAATCTTGTACTGATCATACACGCCCTTTATATCAGTCTTGTTAATTGGTTTCACGAATTTTTTTTTTTTTGTGTAATACCACTTTAACAACGAAGAAAATTTATTCAAATGGATCCTCCCACTCAGAGCCGGTTTTACAATGCATATTTATTCTTCAGATAGGGCACGGAGTATTAGGTTAAAATTTAGGTCTACAATAACCAGAGATGTAGTGGTGAAAAAATTCGCGAGTATTCTAAAAACAATTTAGGACCCAAAACATTTTTTTATCACTTCGTTCGAAAATCATTCGTTCTAAATTTAAAGTTTATAACTTTCAACTTTCAGACTTTCTTTTATTAAATTTTTACATTCTAAGCGAAGTGATGAAGCTATTAATTTTATAATTATGTATTTTTTTCTGTGATCAACTATTTAGATAAAAGGAGTGGAGTAAGCATTTTTGGATAAAGAGGTTATTTGATGGAAAATTCATGCTAGTTGGTGCTTTAAAAAGGTAATTTTTCAATTTTTTTTATTTTTTTTTCAGAAAATGATAACTCACTTAATATAAGTGAAAATTTTTTATAAACATAAAAATTGTTCAAAACAATATTTTGTTTATGGGAAATTTGTTTTAGTTGATATTTTAATAAGGTTAATTTTCAATTTTCAAACAATGATTTTTTCGTATATTTTATAACAATCTGACAATAAAAACTTATTCCAGGTATAGCGTTTTACCGTTATAGTCAGTAGGTAATAATCGTGTTATCAATATAAATAATTTTTTAATTGTAATTAAGTTTTCTTTCTTTGGTAATTTATTAATTCATGAAGACATGTATAAAGAAAAGAGAAATCGTGTACAACATTTTTCGAACAACGTGATTTAAAATTTGGTCCTCAGACATTCAGACAAAACGTTGAGTCATCAGACTCAAAAATATTAACTTATTTGTTCATTAAGATTTTTATTTAAATTCGTACTATAGTCAAGATAAGTATAAACACAAAAATAAATCCAAAACTTTTAACTACAATTAATATTAAATTAGAATATATAATATTAAAACAACTCGTGGAAAGAAAAACATATTTCAGAGTAATACTGAACTATTGAGAGAATTTGTTATCCAGAGAATTTATACCCATAGTATTTTATAATGAAGTGTGCTGAAATTTTAGAATAACTATTCCCTGGATAATACATGACATTGTTCTGTATGCACATCGGCGGCAATTGGACATTGATAATGACGCTTAATCGTGAACGGTGATCGTCGTGCGTTGTCGATATTTATGTTTTAATTTTGCCCATTTGATTTTTTACCACCCTAAAGCGATACATGACTTGTTTGTACCCTAGCGACGGGCCTGTACACAAATAATCGAATTAAATATTAAGTATATATCTAGCTTAGAAATTATTTGTAAAAAGGAAATTCAAAATGTATATAGTTTATGGAGTTTATAGACCAACTCAATTTGCTATCAACTATTTTTTTTTTGATGAATTTGGCCATATTATTCTACGTAGATTAAGGAAAAAAAATTGCAATTACACAATTATAAAAAGTGATATAAATATTTATTTACTTAATACTGACTTCAATTGCAATAACTACGTAGATTTCATAAATGAATATGGTTTTATAAATCATATTAACTGTATTACTAGAACCAATCAAATAGGAGAATCTGGTATAGATCATGTTTTTATCATATCAAAATCATTATTAAACGTAAAAACATTTGTTACTCACATTTCTCTAACAGACCATTTTTCAATAGTCACTAGCATAAGTAATCTAATTTTTAATCGAAAAAGTCCACTAAATCTCCAAAAAATAAAACTTCTTCATCATACTAAGTTGTATTTAATATTATATAAACGTGATTGATCCTTCAATAATTAATTATTCTGATATCGACTCTGCCACTAATAACTTTATTGATATTTTAGAATGAAGCCATTAACTGCTTTTTAGAAAAAAATATATCATCAAAAACTAAAAATATTAAAACCTGGTCAACTAATTCGGTTATTTTATCAGTTCATACTAGAGATAAACTACACTTATCAGTAAAGAAACATTTACTAACCAATAAAAAAAAAAAACAATATTTAATATATAGGAATATTTTAACCAATACAATAAATAGCAAAAAAAAAAATCAATTTTAATCTCAATTAGATAGAGTCGGAAATGATTTTACACAAAATTGGAAACTAATATAAGTTATGACAAATTGTTCAATAACTAAATTATCTATTCAGACTATTTCTAGAAAATCTGGTGAAAAATAACATGCTTCAGATAAATAAAAAGAAATAACTGATTACTTTAGTGAAAATTTTACTAGTGAAGCATAAAATATGTATAACAAAATAAAACAATTGAGACAATTGTTGTCTATTATAGACAGTATAATAACCAATCAATCAAAATTTAAAAATTAAGTTCTTTAAAATAAATTTAGTTCTATTAATGACTATGCGATCATAAAGGTAATTAATTTACTTAAAGAAGATTCATCACTTGGATAAGATGGAATTACAGTAAAAATGGTCAAATCAAATATAAATAGATTATTAATTACACCATTATCTCACATTTTCAATTTAGCCATTTTAAACAATTTAAAATTACGTTTATAATTCCTTTGAAACTAAAAAAAAGTTTTTCTGTTTATTTAAATTTAGCAAAGGCATTCGATACTATTGACCATATAATCTCGTTATGAAATTTCGGTTGGTTGCTCAAAGAACAAAATAAAGACATTTAAGAAATTAATTTAGCTACCTATATAAAATCGATGCTTAAAAAATAAGAATTAATTTAACGTAATAATACTTTTATAATTTTGGATTTAGCTAAATTTAACAGTTTAATCAATTTTCTTATGTTACATATATTTAAAGTAACTTTATATATTTTATACTTTTGCACACATTTTTATTCCTATGTTACTATTTTATTATAATTTGTGAACTCATAAGCCCCCACACAAACTTGTTTAGTTGGACCCATTATCTTTTTAAAGACCTAAATAAATAAATAAATACATATTATGTTAAGTACTTGTATGCAAATGTGTCAGTATTTTTTTCTACAATTAAACTGTAAAATACAATTAAAAAAGAATTTGAATTACATTAACATTATTTATTTTTAATGTTTTTTGATAACTGAATTTACTTGGGAAATATTTCGACAATATAAGAGCAGGAGGGTTCTACTGTTCATAACACCCCTATTTCAGTATTTTCAACTTGCAAATTAAAAACAACTGGCATAAGTTTCAATGTATTATTTTAAACTTATAAAATGTAAAAAGTGTAAAAAAATGCAAGAAATATTTGCTGTAATGCACGGAATTCTGTCAATTGTTAAATTGCACCATAAGAATGGTATTAAAGCATTGTTAATTATAAATATATCTAAGTGTCACAATATAAATCAACTAAATTTTTAATTTTTTTTTTATTCTCAGTGTAGCCTTGAATGTATTTATAATGTCTCATAAAATTATGGATTTTTAAATATTTCTTCACCTGATAATAATTATAGGATCTGACACAAAAAATATTTGGTTAATATAGCTTTTTAAAGTTTAAAACAATCATTGAATTTGAACGTGTATTGTATTCTGTATCTCAAAAAATAATAGTAAGATAAAAAAGTTTCCAAGATGAATCGACGCACAAAAATATAAAAAATCGTATTAATAGCAATCAAGTGATTTTTGAAATAATTGATTTAGAAAATTTATATTCTCTTTTAATTAATTTAATTAATTTTTAAATAAAAAAAAAAACAATGTAAATATTTAAAATTTACTTTCTAGTAAGTAAATTGTAAAATATTGGCATAATACAAAACATGTTGCATATATATATATTATATAATTGCATAATAATTAATTTTCGTTTATTGTACCGTACAAATAATGTTTTGAGAATATATCAAATATGTCTGAATTTCGACGACAAGTGCATACCAATAATTCAAGTAGGAGTTATCCAAACATTTCATTTCTTTGTGTTAACGGAATTTTCTTCAAAACTATTGTGACTTGAAACCAGTAAAAGTGCCAGGATATTGAACTGTTTATAAAATACCTCGAACGTTATGTACACATAATGACTGTAAAACATTATATTTTGACGGGCTTGAAATTTTCGCAATGTCGAAAAACTGGTTTTAATGCTAATTCACGTGATTATCTCTAACCGTTTTTATCATTTTATTGAACTCATCAAACGTGGGAAGTTTCTTGCGCCACCCCGTGTAACTAAACTGTACGTATTTAAAGTTCATCGGTAACAAGTACTCGACGGTGAATATGAGCAATCCCAATAGACATTAAGTGCGTATTTTGAGTGTTTATTGTGGGTCGCTATATTATAAGGACTGTAATGGTTTACCGAGTTTACTATTATATATCGAGTGTTTATTTTCGCGGTTTATCTTAGACTAAATTATGTACATAAAATTATCGGGTTCCGTTGCTTAGTGGGGCACAAAACGGCGTAAAGCGTTAAAGTTTTTTTTTTCAAAATGTAATTGCATTTGGCCCGTTTATGAATTGAGGAACGTGTAAAACTAATCCGGACGTGGTGGATAATATTATAAACACTGCAATATCTGATGTCACGGTTTCTGGAATGTACGCAGCTTACACCTATACCGTTTTGATATCTAAATACAACATTTTTATTTATTCATATATGTTTTAAGACGGCCGATAATATCGATCTGTCATATACTATGTTATCGGTATAGTGTTATGTTGAATGGATCGGAAATTCGTTTTAATCGAGAAAAAAAAAAGTGCGTTTGGAATAGCACCAGAAGAATGATCGAGCGTGTAAGCCATGCGAGGGTCGTAAAAATTAATGTAGTGACTTTTGAAAAGAACACGTGTGAAAATCGATAAAAGTGTAGTCGAGTTAGATAGGTGCAGTTAAAAATTATTACTGAAAATATTCGCCAGTATAGAATAGAGGTTCTTAACGGTGTAGAGTGGATGTCGGGGTGGATTCCGAATTGTTTTCCGTTTCACGACTATGATATAGAAATAGGATTAATTTATACCGTCTCGATTTTTCCGAAAAAAATAAGAAAAAGTAAATAGTATACTATTTACTTGTTATATAAATTTCATACTTAAATTTAAAAAAAAAAAAAACTTATACATTTTGGTAAATTATTGTCCGTAATGGCGTAATATATTAAAACCCATAAAACAACTCTGCTGTAATACATTTACATATCTAAACTAATTATATAAGTATTATAAAACTGCATTTTTTTTGTTTTGTTTTCTATATTATAATAGTAATTGCTTATTTATATTTACGTGAATACATATTACATCTTATATTTGTTAGGGGTCTTCGATACACGTATTTTCTAACGAGTTTAAACAGTTAATATTTCGGCGCACTCGAATTTCTTCCAGATATATTTTTATAGATTATTGTCGGTATTTAAGTTATTACAGGGGTAATTTTTGGTTTTAAAACCTAAAAATTTGATACAATGCCAGTCGTACGTTACTTAAATTTATTTAACAAAACCTTGAAAATCGTTAGGTCATAATTTTTATTTATAATCATATCAAATTATGATGTGAAATAAAAAAAAAAAATGTGTTGTGTGCTATTTTAATATGTATATATAGAAAAAACTGTAATAATGTATATAAATATTGGTCTAACAACAATTATTTATTATAATATATTTGCAAATTTTCGAATTTTTATTTTGTTGTTGTTTTGATACGTTATTTTATTATTGTATTACCTATGTTTTTATCACAATGTCACCAAAAGTCAATTTTATTCTGACAAAACTTGAGTGTTTTAAAAGTTTGAAATTTACATGAAAAAATATGAATTATAGAATAAAATAATCCGTATTCTTTCATTCAGTCAAATATACATTTATCATTCGATAATAATTAAAAAACTCTACGTACTATATATTATATAATAATATAAATGATTATTTATACTATTTAAATAAAAAATGTCGATCATAGACTATCAATTTTTATTTTAACTTTTTTCGGATGCAATTTGTGTGTGTCGTAGTTTTTAAATTGATATGGGTTCGTATTGTTGTTGCGTGAGATATAAATAGTCATAAATGTCAGTGCGCATTTAATTACTGTTGCTCACACGTGAGCACAAGTCATCGAAACATGTGCCTATTGAATAATAATTATTATGTTTTGTAATAATCATGCAATTAGATTTTCTGGAAATTTCTGGTTAAGTTTAGGAAAACAATACATCTGAACAAAATTAAAGATGAGAAGTTATTTGTGTTTTTACCAGATAGATTTGCAATTAGATTAATATACAAGTTTTTATAGTTATTTTAATTTTATTAAAAATTAAAATTTCAATCGTTTGTCTTTTGTTTAAAAAAAATCATCCGGTAAAAGCATAGAAGACATAATAACAAATTCAGTTAATAGTTAACATCAAACGCGTTTGACACCTTTAACGTATGGAAATTTTAAAATCATTTTAACGCTTGAAAAATCCACTGTCGAAGATAATTAAGTATAGAAAGTTTGCACCTTCACATATTAGGGGAATCGGCGATGGTTTTTGATAGGTACGATAAGCATAGTTACCAAATTGTTGGATGGGCTTGGTAATTATGGCTGACTTGTGCCAGAGACCAGACGCCATTAGCGAGAAAAATCTCGTTGGCTACCTCATATGCTACTTGGGAGTCGAACAGGAGATCTCTAGCGCCAAAACACGCGTTTCGACCACTCGATCACAGTCAACCCTCCGATCAATGCTTAATATATTTTATTATTACATTAAAATATGAATTGTTAATTAGGAATAGTACGTTTTGGAACGTCACTCCGCAGTATCATTGGAAACGACAGTGGAACATTTTGGAGCTGCGGAAGTGGAAGTATGTAAGTGTTAGCAGAATACTGGAAGGATCAATAAGGAAATAGATGGAATGAACATATATTCATATCGTTATACAGGAGACATGATAGTGATGAAAAACGTTAAGGCAATGTGAAATACGAGGCATGTCCCGAAAGGATTTTATTCTCCTCAAAGTCGGTCATATTACAAAGTCGGGTGGCTTTTTTTTGCTTGCAATAAGATGATTAAAATCAAGTTGAAAATTGCGGACGCAGTAACATTCTCCGTAAACGATGTCCTTAAAAAGTCCCGCCAAATAAGAAATTTTTTAAGTTTTAGAAGTGAAGGGTTTTTAGCTCATTATGAACTAGAAGAAAATGATTTTCTATCTACTCTATCCACTCTATTACATATACTCTATTATTTCACAGAAGTCTTACAACAAAACGCCAAGATTTTTTCGGTCGAAAGTGAATTGGTGTATCGTGATTTTAAGAACTGCTTTTTGGTTTCAGGAGTGTTATGAGCCACTTAAATTTCATCTCTAGAAATAATAAAGGGAAGAGAATTATCTCTTTCGAGTTGAAAAACCCTTCGCTTCTAAAACTTTAAAAACTTTTTACTTAACTTTTTATGGACATTGTTCACGAAAAATGCTACTGCGTCCACAATTTTTATCGCACTGACTTGGTTTTAGTCTCATTCGAAGCAGCGAAAGCCACCTAATACGGAAATATAAAAACTCTAAGAATCTCTGTCCGTGAGAGGACTATTAGTTCACTGTTACTTTCTGGACATACTTTGTAGACAATTATAATCTTACATTCTAACGGTTCATCTAGTAGAAATTGCTCTTATTCTTATTAAATTGGGCGAGATATGTATGCAATTAAGGGATTCATGAACCCCAAACCTGGCCAATGAACCAAAATGATAAAATTTTGACGATGCTCGAACATCGCCCGAATACTGACCTTTTGTTCGCTATAATGGTGTTCCGGTGAAGGTTCTCGAGCAGCGCTTGCCGCTTCATGATGTTCCGCCATTCCAGAGTGTTATCCGCGTCGTCCTCGCCACTCCGGTCTTTTTCGGCCGGCACAAAGTCCTCGACCTCCGCGATGGTATTCTCCTCGCCGCCGCCACCGCCGCCGCCCTTGCCGTAGTTGTTGTTGGTTTTGTTTTCGTTGTTATTGTTGTTATTGTTATTATTATTGTTGTTGTTGTTGTTGTTGTTGTTGAGGTGACGGTGGTGGAAACTGCTCGGCAACGTGGTGTACTGCAGCAGTGGCATGCCGCTGTCCTCGTACTCCTCGGGTGCCGTATCCTGGACGGTGAACACGACCTTCGGGTCGTCCTTGGGCTGTTCTTCGGTGCTGGACGCGCTGTAGAACTCGTCGTCCTTTTCGGCGGACGACGACGACTGCGCGCCGTTGAGCACTTCGTCCAACAGGTTCGGGATGATGCGCATTTTCGGTTCAAACTACACATCCGAAAAAGACAAAAAACATTAATCAACCCCGTCCGTGTACGTCAGACGGATCTGAAGTTTGGGCAAATATTCCAATACGTGAGCGGTAAATTGGAATATTTACGAGTAAAATATATGAATTGAAATAATACCATTATTGTAAAACGCCAAAATACACCTCTCTCCATAAAAAGTCTTAAGTACATCAAATAATCAAAATATTAAAGAACAAATTTATAGGTATATATTTTATGTATATACCGATACAATATTAACATTATATCTATTTAGTCCCAGGGAAAAACAATTTAAGTAAATTTCGTATAGATTTTAATACGAGCAACAAATGAAAACGAACAATTGTCTGTTTTACCAAAAAATGTTTACACATTATTATTTTTTCGTGGTAAAAAAAATGGATGCTTTTACATTTTTATCGACATGAAATACTTCCAAAAATATTCATTTAAGAAGACATAACGCTAACAAATTTTCGTAGCGAAATGGCGCTTTCGTTATTCAAATAGTACTAAGGACATCCGACACACATTGATACATCGATTATACACCGTTTAAAAAATGAAGACATTTCGATGTTTTGTTGAAATTAGATTTTAAAAATGTTTCATTTTTGTACTTTATACAGTTGAATATTTACCAAACACGTATTTTTGGTACGCTATATTTTTAACTTGTTAATATGGTTTTTAAAAAGCAGCTTCCAACAAAACATAGTTTAACTTCTCATCTTTCAATCGGTGTATATTTTTTTTTTACATTCTGTTTAAGGTGATCGGAAGCGGTCATTAATTAAGGGGTTGTGTACAGGAAATTGTTTAATTTTTTCGCGTTACGCAGTGTGTTTGTGTGAGTAGTATTTAATCTTTATTGTGTGTAAATACGTTTGGCCTAATAATGATAATGATGGTGTGTATACTCACACGCACAGGCTTATGTCAATAAATACGGCTACCGTATTTGATAAGACACTAAATCCTATTTCCAATATACCAATTGTCCTAGTGATGCGATAAGGATTCTGAAAACTAATCTGAATTCGTCGTAAAATCTATTTTAGAATGATATTCCATTTTCCCTTTTGATTTTCACAAAAATTGAAAACGTCATTGTTTAAATGTTTGAATAGATTAACTTCATTTATGGGGGGACTTAAAAAAACAAAATCAAAAATGTGGGAAAATCGATCTAGTGTGGATTTTATTAAAAATTTAGATTAGTTTTTAGAATCTTTATTGCATCACTAGGTCCACGGATACGTTAGGAATAGTAATGGTTCAAATTGCTATGTTACATGTGTGATAGAGACAGACTATCGCCGCTTCCAAACCCCTTAGTGACATGACATTTGAATTGCATAAACATGTTTTTAATAATTATCTTGATCACACAACATAAAAAAAAAAAAAATGGTACTGACACGAGTTTCTTTAGAAATGACTTAAAAAATATATTTAAATATTTTTAATTTGTTTGATTTTCATTTTTCTAAAAAGCCATAAACATTTCCTATATAAAACCCTTTAAACATCGAATGTGTAGAGTTCTCCTAAGTAAATTTGATATAAATATTGATGACTTAAATATTTATGACCAATAATTACGTCCTTTGGATGCTTTAAATTTTTTGACTCAATTTTATTAATTTAACATTTTAATTATAGAGTATACCTAATGTTCTTTTATTTTAGAGTAATTTGTGTAAAGAATGTAATATGACAAAAATATTATTTTACACTCAAAAAGTTCAAGTCATGATAAACCCGTTTAAGGTTTAGACCAAATATTTTTTAGTTGATCAAAAAAGCTTAAGTCTATTGTACTTATTAACTTATGCCTTATTTTACAAACAAAATGTACATATTACTGACTTAAGATATTTTTTATTGTTCGTATAACACAGGTTAGAATAAAAATACACTAATGCCATTTAGATGAAAAACTTAAGCAAAGACGAAAAATTCGATAAGTCGAGGTGGAAGAACTTTGTATGTCAGCTATTAGTGTAATGGTGGAAGTATATCATACAGGATACTCTTGGTGAACACATTGCATTTTAAAAATACGATTCTGAACGGAGCTTTGATATAAGTATGATGGAAGTATTAGTGTCAGTTATATTATATTGAAATGTTTAGTATAAATTTAACACCGTAAGAATAAACCTAAAATAAATGCGATTGAGTGTGACCTTACTAACTATAACAATACATGAATAATATCTGTTTACAATAGCTAGACTTCCAAACTATGATTGTAAAATGTAGGATATATACTGTATACAATTAGAGTTAAGTACATTTAACCTTGTATAAAATAGTTAGATCTTAAAACTCAAAATTACCCGTTTTAGGAATTAAAACATCGAAATCTAAAATGTCTATAAATAGTCCAAAATTTAGGAAAAATGTCAATATTTTTTTATCATTTTTACATCAGTTTTTTGTAATTTCTTCTAATACATTAAAAAAAAAAAAAAAACTATTGTGAAAATTCAAAATAGAGCTCTTTGAATGATCAAATTTAAATAAAATAGTAATTGAATGAACCATAATTGAGCTATATACAGATATCCTTGTTGATTCTTTTCTCTGTTAATATTCATTTTTTTAAAAATTTCATTTTGCTTACATTTGAGATGAAAAAGTTAGAATTTAAAATCATTTTTATCCTTGTTATTTTTTTGGTAGTTTATACTTTTTTGAAATGACAATCTATTTTTTTGACGTAATATTCCGACGTAACAAGGATGGATATAACTTTTTTTATGGGATAAATGATAGTAGCATAGAATTTAAGATAAAAATTATATAATTATTTAAAAGTTTACCCTCTGATGTTCACTCTGTATCCGTTACTGCGATGTAGAATAATTTTTTTTGAAAATGTTGATGTATTAATTTCGAATATTGAACCAACAGTTTATTATTTATAAGAATTTTAAGTTTCAATAGAATGTGTTTGAATCATATTTTTTGCACAACTCGGCTTTTCTAAACTTGAAATGCTAATACAGAATTAATTGTGTATTTTACATCAACATCAATATAAATTTTTCAGAAAAGTATTCTACATTGGAATATGGATCAAGTCAAAAATATAGGTTAAATTTTAAGAAAAGTTTAAAACTTAAACAAATAATAAAAATTTCATACTTTTTATAAAAATGTAGTGAAAAGGTATTTCAAGTTTATAAAGAATAAATTCGAAAAATATAAATATCATATCAAAAATTAAGTGAGTACAATAAAATAAATATACGCTATATAAACCAAGTATAATATAATAATAATAAATAATAATTTATGTATTAATAAAAGTCTCCATATATTTATTTATACGTATATCTCTATGTGAATTAATATAAATTTCATAAAATTTTTATCTTCCATAAGTGGACCAAGTTATTTATATATGAAACAAAGTAATAATTAAATATTATCCATATCATAAAAATATGTAGTAAAAACTACATACCCTATCCTATCTTGTTTTATTAATTTAAGCGAAAAAAACCTCAAAGTGCATATGCAATAATGTCCCTTGAAAATAAAATGATATGAAATAAAAATAATAACTGACGTGGTTCAAAGTTAATCATAATATCAATTATTTGTTTTTTTTTAAAGCGAAAACCAATAATTAAATTGACAATATTTTTATACTATATATAAGCTTTTCGATATCCAAATATATGATGAATAACATCGAATAAATGAATAAATTATTGGTATTAAATTAATATATTTTATCAATTTTACGAAAAAATAACGATTGATGTCGACAAATTGAATTTTGCATAATAAAAACTCTAGGTTTCTACGGATCGGTTATATAATAAAAAATATGGTTAACCGAAACAGTGGTGTTCGAGGGGAAATAATCATTATGATATTATAATATTATAGTAGTTTATAACAATATTGTAATAATATTATAACATTATTGAAGCGAATCGGTCAAATTTATTAAAGGTTATACCTACTCTAATTATATACTAATTTTTCATTTACCTCGTTTAAGATTAATATAATATTCGTTTATTTTATTATGATTGTGGAAATAAACACTCTATTGTATTTATATTGCTAATGAAACAATTTTGGAACTTATTTTACTGAGAATAAAGAGCTAAAAAGCGCGTTCAGAGTAAAGAAGTTTTATATATATATATATATATATATGTAAACTCTTAAAATATATATACTTGTAAAGTTATACTTAAGCAAAAATGTTATAGTGAAGATTGCACTTTTATGTTTTTTGTTTTGGTTTTAAACTATAATTATAAATAGTTTTATTAAATATTTGTTCATAAATCACTTTATTTAAATTAATTCATTGAGCTTTTTAAACAATTGGTGGGGTTTTTTTTCTATAATGATTTTATATATTATAAGTATATTATATATAAAAATCGCCTATAATATGTACTTAATTATTTTACTAAAAAACGGAATTTTATTTTAAATTGACCACCAAACATATTATAATTATGATACATATTTGGGACTATGACCTAAAATTTGGGAATCTCTGTTCTGTACAATACGTCATGTTAAATAATATAAAAATATTAATTATAGATCGAATGCCTTGAATTATAAGTTCAAATAATATATATGTGATATATCAATTCGAAATGTTCATTTTTATTTAGAATGTTTTATTAGTATCAAAACATTAGTTTTCAACCAATTATCCTATAACGTATACAATGTCGGATTGTAATTTTCGGATACAAAAATAATGCCCGTAGGTAGCCGAGTTATGATTTATAATAGAATGAAAAAAACAATTAAACATAATAATTAACCATGTAATGTATATATTATAAAAAGTGATGAAACACAAAATATGTAACTTGAAAAAAAAAAAAACATAATAAGATAAGATTTTATTTCAATTACACATATTATTCATCACAATAATCAGTAATCAATCATCTCCTCTATATTTGCATATCATTTATTGATATTTAAAATTAAATTTTTTAATTAAGTCTAAAAATTAAGAAAAATAAAATGAATTAAACAAGGTATTATGCAATTGAAAGATATAATACCTAGTAATAATTACATTATATTTTGAAGTATAATAATGTTTATTTATATTATTATATTTTTGAATATTTTACTTTTCGAATAAAAAAATATTCTAATATATTCCAGTAATGTTTCAGTATTCTCGGAGGAAATATTTAAATTATTTTCACATGCTAATAAATTTCTATGCTGACAATGGAATGTTATATTAAGGATTGGACCAGAGCGAGAGATTGATTCACCAAACGTTTTTTTATTACGACGGAAAAAAAATATAATAATGTTACTAATTTTAGAATTTATTTATTGTTTCAATATTCACTATCTTGAGTGAATTGTCAAATATATATTAATAAGAATGATAGTAATAAATAGCAATCGAAATTATATTGCAATACTGTACACGTGCGTAATTGTAAAAACAGGTATTGTACGTTTTGGATTTTTTTTTTAACGTAGTTTTACGTTTCAGACATTTGAGAATCCCTCTTTTTAACTTAAATATAATTAATTGCTTAAAATGAAAAATGCATATTACACGGAAATTAAAAAATGTTCCAATAGAATTTAATTAAAGCGTGCAAAATAAAAAAAAAAAAACACTTTCGTATATACTTACGTATATAGTGAATACAATATTTCGGTGTTGAACAATATTACAAAATGACTGGAATTCGAATATATATAAGAGGTTTTTTTTTATTATTATTCAAACACAGTGTTAAAAAAATCGTTTACATTCTTTTTGTTCCGTTCTACATTTACGCGTTATAATCTCAACTATAATAATAAAAAAAAAAAAAAACTGGACGATGGGGAATTGATTTTGAAACGCTCTTTTTGTGAGTTATTATTTCAATGGCCGACGGAGTACAACACTCGTACACGGATTAATTACCACTTTCGAACGAACACCGGGTCAATATTCTGTAGGTATACGAGTATATTTGTAACCATGTTTGCGTTTAAGGATTCAAACCGGGTATATAATGCACATATAATTCCCCTAGCGCTTTTTGAGAACGCGTAGCAGAGTAATTGTTTGGTTTTTTTCATTTAGATACATTTTAAATTGAATTGTTTTATTTTTTCAGGCTTTGGGGTAAATATAGTTTATTCTTATAATATGTTTTCCATAGACACACACGAGCTGGCTTTAGCAAATCATAGTATAAACATTTCTAAATACTATTAAAAGAGTGTCAGTATTATAAAAAAATATAAAAACTTTCAATATATTTTGTACAATTTACATTTATATATTATAATAATTGTTTGTTTATATATATATATCATACTATCGGCTGCAGGAAAATATTCATTTCGAATAAATGAAAACTTCAAAATTCAGTTTATACGTTAAATATAGAATTAAAATAAAGTTCATCCGAACTGTGAAGAATAATATTATACATTCATTAATTAATTATAAAAATAATTATTAAAATGCCTAAACCGCAATACGTCCACTAACATGAAGGTTGCACAACCAGTATTTGACTCCGATGAACTTAAAAAGTCGGTTATTGATATGAACTTTTAACCAGTCTATAAAAACCCGGTGTTTCAAATATTTCTACTATCCGGCACTATCGGGAGATGGACAAAAAAAATATATTTTACCGATTTTAAGAAATTTACCATCTTTCTGTAAATCTTATCAATTATTTTAATGACCATTATCATAAAATAAAGAATGTACATTTTTACAATGTATATTTTCGGTATTTGTATAACGCGTCTTCAGACCAATCAATACCGGTTTACCGACCGACGATTTGAATCGTGGCGAGTTGTTTGACGATCACTTTGATGCGAAAATCTTTTATCGGGTTCAGAAAAAAATGGCAATAATTTATAATAAACCTATGCATTGAAAAACGAATTATTATTTATTGAAAAATTATACGTAAACACGTAAGTGTATAATTCAAATCCGTGGAAAATTGTTGTGGGAATTTTTAATTTTTTTTACCTTTGGACACGGGTGTTTTCGAAATGAAAATTCGGCGCTAATACGTCGTGCCTTTAAATGGGTTTTAGATTTTGTTGTTCATACTTATCGGTTAAAATTAAGAACGATTATTACGGTATTACAGTATACTAATATGATACTAATAAGTACTAATAAGTAATAATAATAATAAGTACTAATAATAATAATAATAATAATAATAATAATAATAACAACGACAAACAGTCGGGAATAAAATAAATCAACTAAGCTCCGCGGCGTATCTCGGAGGCAACGCGGGAAGCATACATATTGTGCGTATCGATAAAGCTGACTTTTGTTATGAGAATATAATGGGTTCGAAGACGGTTAATTTAAGAAAAGCAGTTCAAACAATGCTCGGCAGTATCCCATAACTTTGGGGCAGCAGACAATTTATTGCTTTGGACGTATTGGATATTATATATTATATTATATATGCGGTATAGCACAATGGGCTTTTGGGTTGCGAACGCGTACGAGCGGATGACTAGGAAGAAACCGACTATAATAATATGCGTGTACTACGCTGTATTATTAATGATCGGTTTATCATGTCGATAAAATTTGAAAAATATAACAGTAAAAAAGCGCCACGTCGGACGTAAGCGCAAAAACCTGTGTCGGCAAATCGTGAGGTTTCTTCCGCTTTGTCGAAATTGAAACGTTAAAAAAAAAAAAAAAAAAATTTTAAAAAAACCGTCTCAATACCGAAATCATAATCGGTCGTTAATTTTTTTTCCCTTTATATTAATTCCAGAAATATAATTTATATTCCGTTTACTATTTATTTTCTCGGACTATTCGAGTCATTCCGTCCGTCCGTATTACCGAACACTGCACATTTTCTATACAGCAAGGAACGGGAAGGAGCTTAGCGCTACTTTTATTTTTTACCCACTTGACTAAACTCTGTACGAACATTATTTGTACGCACAAGTCTACCCAGTTCTCCAAATCGCCCAACGAATTGCATCTGTTCAATGCACACATATTTAACGATATTACCGATTTAAAAAATAAACGCTTCTATGCTATTTTTCAACATGATTACACTATCATATAAATATATTACGATAGTATTTTTAGTGTTAACAAATAAAAATCGTCATTCCATGGAAAACTATGTAACTCTTTATCATAATTATATATTCGGTACCTAGCGTACCCAGGATTTCCCACGAAGAGGGGCTAAATAAAATCAATATTAATTTATAGTAACACCAGTAGCATAAAAAGAAAAAAAAAACATTTTTTCTTAAACATATACGTACTATATATAATGTTCTTCGTAGTTTATATATTTATATTGAAAAGATAGTTACTACTTTCTGTTCCATATTATATGAAATTTAAAAAAAAACAATACACTTATTTATGCTAGTTCATTATTCGGTCTAACTGTTCTCTCAAACTGAATTCTTTTCGGTGAATTTTAGATTCCGAGATAAGCGGAGAATGCCTTGGTTTTATAATGATATAAATATATATATATTTTTTTGAATACAACTATTCGGGTAAAAATAGTTGTGTAGGGGTTTTCGGATTTTAAAAGATATTTAATTCTAGTTGGTTTTTTTTTAACGAGTCATTTGTCGATTATCCTAGTATAGTTTTCCTAATCGTACATGAAAACTACGAAATTACCGATCATTTTTATAAAACTGAAAGTATATAATAACATCTGCAAGTTTATATTTCGATTACATTTAGTTATGAAAAATTGAGATATTTTTTCCTAAATTATTTCCTGGGCTGTAGTTTCTCCACTATATCATACACATTGAATGTTTTTGGGCTCCGAGGATAAAGAAGTCAAGTAATAGATTTCGGATACTGATAACAAATTTATTCCGGTTGGTATTTGAAAGAGGGCTTTTATTTACTTTCCCAGTAGTCTTATTGAACGTAAAAGAGCACTATAGAAACCAATAGAAAATTGTTATAAATAAGAATATTATATTATATTTAACTCCAGATACGATTTTTCAATGTAGGTAATGATTAACCATTAACATTAAACTTATTATAATAATAATACTGTAATTTAGGTATGCAAAAAAATATTTTTAATTAAATTATGAGAATTATATATATATATATATATATTAATATTACTTTATTTATATTTTTTTTAAATTTTTTTATAGTATAACAGACATATATTATAACATAGACAATGGAAGGGGCTTTAACCCATCCCCAGTACTCCTGCGTATATACCACCAAAAATATTTATATTCTTTTTCTGTTGGCTGACGGATGATATAGTAAATATTGAAGCATAATCAATCAATGGAAAAATATTTGCAATAATGATTGCGCAGTATTTACTTTATTTATAAAACGTTATAAAAATATAACATATAAATGAAAATATTACTCAGTTTTATGAAATTGCACGGAAAAAGATTTTATTTAAAATAAATAAATATTGTATTATATTACATTTGAGGAAAGCCAGGAATAAATGTATTGGTTTTAAAAAATGTTTTTTTTTTTTTTATGTCTGTAAACATTTATTTGGGTAGAAAATGGAATTTCGGAAAACATTGGTTCTAATTGGTACTTTAAAGAGGTTGTTTTTCCGATTTTCTCAGTAGTTTTCTCAGACAAAAAGAAAACCTATCTTTTATAACGGAAATATTGAATAAGTGCTGGGAAAATCGCAAATAAAGTTGTCATGGTTACTTGAATTTTTTTTCAATATACGTAGCTCCGCAGATCGAAATCGTATGTCGAACACAATGATTTGTTTTTGCTTTCAAACGCTTCTAAACCGAACAATAATAATAGGTCCATATATAGGTATAGGTCAAGGGTGGCAAATTATTTTGACTTTACGTGCCAAAAAATCCAAATATTTTTTTTTTCGAGCTTGCCATTAAATTATGAAAAATATTACATATATACATATATATATATATATTATATTCAATATTGTAAGAAAAAAATTATTGTAATTTTTTTGTATAATTAATGTATTAATATAAAAAATATTTGTTTAGGTATATAATATATTAACATTACTTTGGTAATTATTTATTTTCTTAATGTGATTTTTTTTGTTGAATACATGACACCAATTTATAACCAGTATGGTTATATTTGTTAATGTTTGGTTTATAATTAGTAATTTTTAATTACTAGCCATGTAAAAAATGTGCATATAATTATACTTCAATGTTATTTATTTAAGATGTACCGACATTAAGTTTATTTACTTGAGAAATTAATATATGTATATATATACATAAATAATTATAATGTGTAATGATAGCTTATTATTTATATCACACAGACATGGAAGTACCATGGTGCATGCTGTTTGCAGATCATATAGTACTGATAGGAAAAAGTCCTGAGGAAGTGAATGGTAGACTTGAAGAGTGGAGGGAAGCTCTGGAATGTAAAGGACTAAGGATTAGTAGGAGTAAAACAGAATATGTAGAGTATGATTTTGGTGAATGGGAACACAGAGGGAATAGGGAAAGGCTAGAAATGAAGTTAAGTGGGGATGTGGTGGGATTTCTGTCCGTTGTGCAGAAAGATGGGGATTTCGAAAAGGATATGAAACACAGGATTAAGTGTGGACGGACGAAGTGGAGAGAAGCGTCAGGTATTCTGCGTGATAAAAGAATCCCTATTAGGTTAAATGGTAAAATTTATAAGGCAGTGGTGAGACCTGCAATGATGTATGGAACGGAATGTTGGGCAGTAGATAGAAAGATGGAACAGAGAATGAGTGTCACTAAGATGAAAATGTTAAGGTGGACGAGTGGAGTTACTAGAGAGGATAAAATAAGGAATGAGTATATCAGAGGTAGTATAGGGGTAGCTTGGATAGTAGCACAAAATGAGAGTGAATAGATTAAGATGGCTCGGGCATGTATTAAGGAGGGAAGAGACTGAGGCAGTAAGACTAGTAAGGGAAATGCATGTTGTTGGTAAGAAGGGGAGAGGAAGACCGAAAAAGAGATGGTGGAATGTGATGGCGAGGGGTACGAGGAAGGTGGGGGTAAGCGAAGAAGATGCGGGAGATAGAGTTAAGTGGAAGTGTAGGACCAGGGTGGCCGGCCCCAAACAGTTGGGAGAGAAGGCGAAGGAGAAGAAGATATATATAAAATATTGGATTTTCTACTTGTCTATTTCAACTACAGAGTTTGCTGCAGCGAATTGCCACGGAATGTGCAATTTTTTGGTCCACAGTGTTTAAACAGATATTTGGCGAGCGCAATTAAGCTGAAGTCATGTAAGTAAGTTTAATTCTGAACCAAAAAACGCCTTTTGTGAGACAAAACAGAGGAAAATAATGAATTAATATTCGTTAATTTGTAGGTTAGATATAGTTGGAAAAAAATATATTATAAATAAATGAAATGCAAATTTAGAGTATAATACAGATATTTGAATCAGTAAGACTAGTAAGGGAAATGCATGTTGTTGGTAAGAAGGGGAGAGGAAGACCGAAAAAGAGATGGTGGGATGTGATGGCGAGGGGTACGAGGAAGGTGGGGGTAAGCGAAGAAGATGCGGGAGATAGAGTTAAGTGGAAGTGTAGGACCAGGGTGGCCGGCCCCAAACAGTCGGGAGAGAAGGCGAAGGAGAAGAAGACACAGACCTCATCGGTGCCTCGTCATTTGTCATAACACACACACGGGGGGTGGGGGGAGTTTGGGGGGGGGGAAACCCGACCTTACCGGGCTGTCGACGCTGCCTTCGTTCTCGGTGTCGTCGGTCACCGTGGTCATGGTGGCCGCGGACGAATCCGTGCTGGTGTTGACCGTGGCCGAGGACTCGACGGACACCGAACTGGAGCCGAGCACCTTGAGCTTGGGCACCGGCGAGGACGGCTGCTGGGACGGCGTCTGCGGCTGTTTGGACCGGTTCAGTATGCGGTGGGCGCCGGCGGACTTGAAGTTGAGCCGGCGCAGGGCGCTGGACGCGCTGGCGATCAGGTCGTTGCCGGGCGACGCCGTACCGTAACTGGAAGCCGACGACGGTGTCGGTGACCCCGGCGCCGACTTCCTCACGAGAACCGCCATCCTGTGCTTGCCCGTGCCGCCGACCGGGTCTCCGCCGGCCGGAGTCCAGCCGCCACCAGCCTGAAACGAGGAGGGGGAAAAAAAAAATAATCAGTTAAATGTCAACAATCGTGTCTGAAATTCAGTCCGATCGGTCAAACGTTCGTTCGCGCGCGCAGCGTACGCGAGAGGAAAACGATCGAAAACCGTCGAATAATGTACCGTATACTAGGTAGTTGAATTGTGTCCGGTGTTGCACGGACAAAAAAAAATCGCCATTGTTCAACTCCCCTCTCGGTCACGACTAGCTACCGGGAAGCCGAGTCTCTTTTCGTGTCTATTTTTCCCCCGGAAAATCAAACCAAAATTACGTTTAAAATCGTTAAGTGTAAGTTTTATGTAAGCGTTTAAATTTTTCCTATACAACACATCCCCCCTTTTTTTTTTTGTTTGAAATATTCTTTCTTCGCTAGCCTACGCTTGTATAAGGAATCTCTGTGCGAAATTTCAAGCCAGTACCGTTTTATCCTTTTCCACATTATAGCTGTACCGGCAACGCGTCGCTCGTGTATGGAGAAATATATGAATAATTATGTATAAATCGTTACCCGGGCAACTGGAATGTGATAGAGTGGCCTATTAGGTTTATTCTCCTTGTATTGTACCTGTACGATTTACACGTAAAATTTCGTTTTTTTTTTAAATTTTCAAGATATTTTCTTATTCCATGCGTAGATTATAATACGAATATACCTACGCTGAAGATTTCAAGTCGCTAGCAATCATAGTTTAGGCTGTGCGTTGATTATGAATTAGTCAGTCAGGACGTATATTATTATTGTTTTATACACGCAGACAGTTAAAATCGCGTTAGTCGATGCATTTCCAACACTTCGTTATCATAAACACTACAGAGGTCCGCAAATTATAGTTTGCCGCAGAAGTGAACAATTTTATGTACTCGTACGCTCAACGTACAATCTCGTACTTGCATAAACCCGTCACAAACGGGTAACTATACGATATTCGGGATTGAAAACCGTAGGTACACGTGGGCAAAGCCGCATCCCGCGAGTTGCCGTAACAAAAGTTTACGTTTCGGTCAGGCGTTGTTTGCACCGCACCGAGGTTACTCGGTGGAAACACGATGGAATACGGCCACGCAGGCATAAAGGTATGATAAATTCGTCGACAAAACACTTAACGTCCAATGGCACGTAAACACATCGCGTTAGTGTTTAGAGCCTGCGACGGAGGGCATGAACAGATGCGCATAGCTGACAGATTTCACGTTGGCTTTGATGTGTACATTATTATTGTGTATCGGCAAGTAAACATAGGGTACCGAAATGCCAGTGAGATATTTCCTATTAACTTGGGCTGTGCAGTGTGAATATATGTATAGGTGACGTGAAACACTCTAAAGTGCCACCGCCAAATTGTCCGATTGAATTACATTAAAATTTAGCGCAAATACTCGCTGGGGACTCGAATTCCGCTACTCTCGTTATAAACCGAAAGCTACCCTTCAAAAACTGCCTTACTATAATGGGGGTGAAACGCATTTATACATCCACATTAATTGCGTTTAATGAGAATGAACTCTCCATTTCGTTGCTATAAATCGTGTTAAATTTCGTCGGAACACGTGTCACGGTTTCTACAATCTGCATCAGTTAACTTGATAAACTCCATTTATCCAACCATACTCCATCTCGGAGGTCGGTCAATTTAATAGAGAATTACCGGTTGACCGGTAAACTGGATAGCCGATTAAAATATGTATGACCTCTTATTAGTATTTATTATTATTATTATTTTTTTTTTTTTTGAAAGAATGAAGAAAGCATATCATAGTATATCTCACTAAGGGATTTTCACTAGAAATATAAGTCCGCTATATTTTATGGATATTTTTAACGCTCCTTTTTTAAAAATGTTTTTACTGATAAAATGGCATTCTTATTTTTTATTACATTTCAAATTTTGATTTGTTATTATAATTTATCAGTCAATTTACTAGAAATTCTACACCTCTAGTTTTGACGTTCGATCCGTGGTGTATTACCAACATCGTGATACGTTATAGTATAACATCATCATTATATATGAGTTTACCGTAACTCTTGTCATCACAGCACTAAAATATTTTGTGTAAATAATATTATTAATTCAATTTGTAATCTATACTATTCACCGAAATCGAGTGATTACATTTACAGTAATTCCAATTGCTATACGCATTGGCAAAGTTTCAATTCATAATTCATATACAAATATGATCGAATATATAACTATACACATTATTCACTGCATATGGAAATACTACTTACATTGTGTTTCGAAGATTAATCGTATTGAAATCCTTCGATAATAATTTGTCAGTGAGAATTAACGACAGCCGCGCATTGTCCAAAAACACTAAAAAGCACGTGGTGTAATCACATTTAATTACGCGATCGATAACACATTGGGCTTTATTATTAGTGCGTTCGAAGAATGAATGAGTATGAGTAGGTACAATGCAATTGTAATTATTTATTTATTTTTTGAATCGAAATCCCAAATAACACACGTACAAGCAATATGGAACGTGGTCAATTACATATATAGCGTATAATAAACGTGATTTTGAAGTTTCAAAATATTATTTTACAAATAAATTTCGTTCAAAATCGTTGTGTGATAATAACGAATAAAAACAAACGCGCAATGTCGGACGGTTATATAAATGTATTATTATTATTATTATTATTAGTACGTTTTTCTTGCCGTAACTATATTATAAGGACAAATAAATGGCGTACATTATTCATCAAGGATGAAGAAAATAATAGTACACGATAATGTATATAAGGTTTTGTTTCGTAAATAAGATTTTCGGAGTTGCAGGGAAGTGTTAGGTATATACGCGAAGAAGGTATTTTCGGAATAGAAAAAAATACGTTTTATATAGACCTTTTCTTTCCTTTTCACTCTATATATAGCGTGTAATACCTAACAGTTAATCAAATAAACGTGTATCGTGGTAACACGCGGTATATGCTTCGGTATAAACCATCGTGTTTCCGGCTTCCGGTATAAAAAGGAGCTATTCTCAGCCGGCTGGCTTAATACCCGGTCCACGAACCCAGACACGCCAAAGGATACGAACGTTTTCAAATTAATTAAAAACTCAATTAGTGAACACTTTTTAATTACGTATATTCATACATATTTTTCTCGCTCTTTTTCACATTTTGCTCGATTTTTCTACAGGCTTTCCACGGCACGTAAAAAATAACGCAGCATAATGGTTTTTATATGCTCTTCGGTCGGATAATATCCGTAAAAAAACATCCTTGATCGTCCGGTCTTTTATCTCGTTTTATTATTATTTATACTGTATCATATTATTATTTATCAAAGAGGGGAAAGCAATGGGGACGTTATATTTAAGATGTGAAAAAATGAAAAAAAAAACACGAAACCGAATTTGTGGCTCACCATTTTAATGGAAGTACCAGTTATTAGTGTGATAGACCAGTATAATGTTATTCTCTCGAGTAAATCGACTAAAGGTCGTTTGTCATGGTCACGGCTGAGCTCACGGGCCTCCGTCAATGGATTTTTCGACCGCAAATGCTTTCGTGTTCCGTTCCGTTTTTACCTCTTATCGATAGATGAAAATGCAAATCGACTCTAGTTATAAAGGTTGGAATGGGAATTAATTGTGTGTTATCTGTAAAGAATCGGGGTCGATGTTCGTGGTCGGACTATCCGCTCAAAAGACCGTGTGGTTCGTAGATGTTTTCAGTTTGTAAACATCAGAGGTATCCAAATGTTTACATTTTGGAAAAATGTTTTTTCTCTCTCAATTTACTGAATGGTATGATACTGGTTTTTTAGTATATGACAACCTCCACAGAAAATGGAAAATTCTCTATATTTTTACTTATGTCATTTTCGATAAATTCATTATGAGTCAGGACGTCGAGTCACGAGGCTTTTAAAAACGGAAAACTGAAAATTTCACTCAACTTTTAACTCAAATTTAACTGAACTTTTCGAATGATTTTACTGAAAATCGTCGGTGTAAAAAAATTCGGGACAATTTATATACAAATGACCGAATTTGTGTACAAATTTTCTTATACTAAACCAGGGTTTTCAAAGTATTCATGGAAACGATCCCATTTTTGAAAATGTTTACATTTTGGATACCACCGAAGTCATAGTCACACGTTTATTTTGTTTGTTTGCTCATTGAGATGATGGATGGCGGTTAGATAAAATCAAAATATATAATATAATCAACATTTTAATATCAAAATAAAATGATTTTTATTATAATGCAATTAAATTGAAAATATATGATTTATAACGAACATTTAAAAATAAACAATTTATTGGCAGAAGCGCCTATATTTAAAGTAAAGGTAAAAGTTTAAAAAAACAAATAAGGAAAAAAAATCCAATTTTTAATTAAAAACACATTCATACCTAACGAATGAAACTTTTTTCAAACAATGTATTTTTTACGCTGAAAATACTACGACGTGATCAGATTTTATCCGTTGTGCTTAGTTTTTAAGTTATAATGAAAAGTACTAAATTTCAACTTTTGAAAAGCCGTTATATAATATATTTTTTTTTTTATAAATTTGAATATTTATTTATAACTACTATATGCAAATATTTATCAAATGTAAATTTGTTTTTGTTTTATTTAAACACGCAAGATTTAACTCGATGTGCTTATGTGTGTACTAAATATTTTTTTTATCGTTACTGAATTTGCCACAATATCGTAATTTTTTTTGAAAATTAATTTCCATTGTTACCATGCACGAAAATTCAACTTAAAAATCATACACATAGAAATAGTATATTATTATATATATATTATATTTTTCAAAATTAGAAAATTTAATTAAATTGTGACCCATCAAAAATATAATAATTATGACCAGAGTATGGGAATATTAAGGATATATTTTATTGTAGCTTACATAGGTGTCATTAGTACCTAATGTAATTGATCATGAAAATTTGGAAAATTTCAAAAATGTTTAAAATATGTGTACTTTTATTATTAAATACTTTATTTTTTATTACTTTATTATTAAATACTTTTAGTTATTTAACAATAAAATTAGCTACAGACATTTTAAACTTAATAACATATAGTATAGTTTAAACAACTTTAAAATAATTATTTCCGGAATAAAATATGTACAATCATTGATCACAAACAGTAAAATATAAAGAGTAAATGATTTAACTACATCCTCACATTAAGAATAATTTTAAATATAAAAATCAAAATATTAAAATTTTTATTGACTATTGAAAATTTCAGTGAAAAAAAATGTGCAATTGATAATTTTCAAGCTTAGGTATATCTCTGTGTACCATCATACTCTTCCAGATGTTTATAAAATATAATTTTATAATTCACGATAAGAATGTATACTTAAATAATTGTGCTTTAAAACATGAAATATTCATATCTACACATAAAGTAAAAAATTAATATTTTTTTTAAAGGTGAATAGTAATTTCGTGCGAAAGGTCGTGTATTTACAAATCGAACAAACGTAAAGTAAAAAAAAAAAAAAAAAAAAGAGAGAAAACTAAAATTCTAAATTATGTTTTTATAAAATATGTATATATTTAATATAATTATATGATAATATTGAACTACAATTATTTTAATCTCGTCTCGATTTCATTGATTATGAGCGATTAAAAGGGAGAGAATATTATTGATCCAAACGTTGATAATATTGTTTTGTACTTGGGAAAACATGTGGTTTTAAACTTTAAATACTGTGTGAATATGAAACGGGATGCAGTTCAACAATTTACGGCATCTTAAACATTACAAAATATTATCTCGTAATATTGTCCAATTAATTTTTTCAGATAAATTAAGTTATCTTTTCTCGCTTAATATATTTTTGACGTTTTGATTGTATTAGGTATATTCTACAATCAGTGTCCGAACATTGTATTTTCGTTATCACTTGTCTGGTTTTTGAAAGAATATGTCATCGATCAGGGAATAGTATACATCATTCTTACTTTTCTTTTGAATGTATTTGAACAATCTATATAGTTGATATTGTAAACAATTTATTACAACATTATGTTGGTAATATTTAACCAAATTAAAAATTTTATTACAATAATTTGGTTGAACGCTGAATTAGAAATTTGCATAATATTAACCAGATAATTTAGTTTTTCATGAGGTTATAACCTATAACGGGAAATAATACTTTCGAAAATTAATAAAATAAACAAGTAACTTTGTAATCATGTAAACAATTTTAAAACAATTTGTTTAACATACGATACTTATATATGTATAGCAATACCTAAAACTGACAAAACGAATAAAACCTGTAAATATTGATATTGGTAACCATTTCAACAAATTGTGTAAGCAAACAGATGTACTCATACATTAGAAAAACACATTATATGAGCGTGCTAAAATGCCCATTTTCTTTTTAGTAACTATAAATAACAATAAATAAAAACATCGATTGTCAAATCGACATATATTTTAAATTAAGTAATGAACTGTTAAACTTCTATGGTTTTATGATTTGTTTAGATATTTATATCTAATTACAATTCAGACGTCGTAGATTATGTTTTCATCTATGTACTAATAAAATTTGGTTTTTTTTATTTTGATTGCAGCCTCGGTATTATACTCGTAAGTTTTTTTTAATGATTTTCGAGTATTTTTTATTTTTAAAATGCTTTTTTAAGTCTTCTTTTATTTTTAAATTGCGTTTTTGTAGTTTTTTTTTCGTTATTAATATTTTTTTTTTATAAAATAGATTTATTATATGTAAATGTATTTGAAATATTTGAAAGGTTAATATTTATTTTATATCATACTAACTGCGGGAGACGGGAATGGATCTTATCAGTTTTATCTTATAATGTTTAATTTATCGATATGATTTGGATAAAATATAACATAAATAATGAATTTTGTTAATTAATTATTAGTATTTTTTTAGGATTTTCGGGGTCTTTATAAGGATTTTTAGTGCATTTTTGCTTTATTTAAATTGCCTTTTTTAATATTTTATAGTGCTTTGAAATAAATACTCGGGTAATTATATTTATTGATGAATAGGCATTTTCAACACTATTATCTCAATCATTATAAATTTAAAATACTCTTAATGAATCAAATTTTTCATAACGACGAATTCTAATGTTTGGTATATTTACTGAACATTTTATTATTTAATATTTAATTAATTGACGATATGATCAAATATACTAAAATGGTAGTGTATATAAATTATTTCGTAATTTTATTTTTTTCAATTAGTATACAGTTAAAACAGAATAACACAATGTTCAGCATTCGGTATATATACGATAAAGAAGAAAAAGAAATAAGTCCAAAGGATTATATTGTAAAAAAAATTATATTTGAACAAGAGTCTATTAAAAATTGTGTTAGTTATGAGTTTTATAAAATTTTATGCAAGAGAGGATAATATTTTGTATAATGTAATTATTCCGAAAATATTTTTTAGGGCGCCGAATGTACTCCAAAAGTCCGATCTATATAGATTAAAAATTTCACTGAGATGTACTCTTAAATGGTAATTTATTCATAAAATGCTTCAATAGTTTTATAAATATGGTTCACAAAGAAAAAAATAAATAAAAAAATTTACTCAGAATTGTTTTTCAAAAACAATGATTTTGCATTGATTTCCAAATGAATACTAATTTTCGGTTTTTCGTTGAGATTGGGCAAACACAAACAAAGATAATCGAAATTGTATGTAGTATATAATCCTCATAATTGAATTATTGGTTATAATGTTAATTTATATTATAATTAATAAACTTTATGTTTGAGAATGAAACCTGAAAACTATAATTAAAATATTGTAAACATTATATATTCATAAATCATATTATATATTAAATAAAATAAAAATAAATAAAATGTAAAATGTTTTAATCGATACCTGTAAATCTTTGTAACTACGAACAGCCAGTGGGCCTTGCTGCCAAAGATTTTCTTTTTAATAAAAAAAAAAAAAAAGAAATTAATTAATTATTCAGGAAAGATATAATTAATTCGAATAAAATTTTTCTGTTAAAGGTTTAATAATAAGATACCTACGTTTGTTATAATTTAAAATATATTTCATTCCGTTGAAACAAACTGTATCCGCTGAACAATAAAAGTTTTATTATTATAATGATAATAATAAGAATAAAAAAAACACACAGTTACCTTGTTTACAAAATAAATTAACATTGTAATTTTTTCATTATACAATTGATGAATACAAAACATTTCGTGTTGAATATTGCGATGACGCGTTTATCTCGAATTTCCTGACTTTAAAATAAACGCCGACAAATAAATTATCAAGATTAATTAATAAACAGATATACATGACATAATTATTATATTTAATGTATTTAGTTTGAAAAGCAAGCCAATTAGCTTAATTTTTACATTTTTAGTAATAATATAACTGCCAGAGGGACCATTTTCCTCAAAAAAAAAATTTTTAAAAAATTTATTTTTCATCTACAATAAATAAAATCTAATATTTTCATCCAAATATTTTAATTATCTATTCATTTTATGTCCAAAATAAAACAATACCGATACTATTATATAGTATTTACGTCTCATTTCTACATCAAACTATGTTAAACATTTGGAAAAAATAAAACTGTATATCCTATATTATATAAGTTGTATATAATATACAAGTTTGCTGATATGTACTTATAAATTGCATATTGGATAAAGTTATTATTATTGATTTACTGCATCTTATTGTTAAAAATACTTATCGCTATCGTTTCCAGTTCAGTTTATAAACAAAATTTATGCTTTGATAATCATATAAATTATTAGGTATTTTACATAAATTTTATTGAGTACCCCAAATTCGGGTCAATTATTTCGATTTATTAATGTTAGTGGCTATAAATAAAAATAATAAATGTCTATTAGTGTTACCAAAAATCCACAATTGGCAGTGTACAGTATGAATAGAGTTACAGTTAAATGTAACAGTAAGCATTTACATATAGATTTTTTTTTGTTAGAGGAAAATGGACAATCGAGAAGTGTATATAATTAGAGAAACACAATAGAATCTGATTTTTGGGGAAAAATGGATACAACCACTGCAGTTTTGTTTATCTAAATAATAAATATTCTATTTAATGGTATTTATTTTGAAAAATGCATCCGGTATAACTTAATTTTTTATGATAACATATTACTATGTAATTATGAATATAATTTTGACATCAAACGATTCTAACGGATAAAACAAGACTGAGTAATACTAATGAAAAAATATAGGGTCGGATTAAATAAAAAAACTGTAATGGCTATACATTTTTTTTTCAAACTACATTAAGCCTAAAGCATAAATGCATTCGACTAAATGCATTATTTTTAATAATATATGGTTTACATCTCATAGTGACATACTCTAAAAACGAATTGAAAGCGAAAAAAACATCAGTTTCGAAACTTCCGTTATAATTTACGGCAATGGAACCTTTATTTTATTTATTTTTTATAAGTCCTTTCGATTTGATGTTATATAAAGATTTTAGTTTTTACAAACGTATAAAAAAATCGTATTTAACATCCAATCAAGTACCTGACTTTGATGCACGGACTGTTTTTTTTTTTACCTCAAACGATATTTTTACCAAATAAAAATAAACGTTCCTCAAATGGACGGGGAGAAAAGAAAGTTATGAAAACAATGTTTTATACGTTTATAAAAGTCTTTGAGTTAATCGTTTGACATAAATGCATTGTATACGTGCTTGCCAAAAAATCGTTTTCCAAAAAATCTATATAATATATCGAAACTAAACGTGATTATAAACACCATCGGTCGAAAATTTGTGTTGTCAACTATATATGTAGGTATTTGAAGTTTTTTGCAAAATTTTAATTTGACTTTTTATTTAAAATAGATACATAATAATGATGCTAAAATATATTATAATTTGTTTGTCAACAATGTCTAGAATTTATTATAATTCTAGTTTTTTGGTCGATATAACTTCCCGAAGCTAGGTGGTTTTATTTTACCTTGCTTTTTATAATATATAAACAATAAACTAAACTAACTTGAAATTAAGTACAATAATAGTTTTCAAACAAAAGGTAATAAAAAAACAACATAATTTTAAAAAATGTGCTGTAGACTTGAAAATTTTCCGCTCTTTTACAATCCGACCACAGTTTTTTTTTCATAATAATTATTGTTACAAACTTCGTTTGAATTGTTCATACATACTACAATTTACTTAGAATTGCATACTAAACATAATTATCATTTAAAACTTTCTGAGTAGTTGAAAAAAATTAATAAAACAAGTCGAAATAATTATATATTTTCGAGTTGCATTGACTATGGATTATATATTTTTTAAAACAAAATACATATATTTAATATAGTATGTGCAAAACAATTTTAGTATTAATTGATATCACATAATTTTAAATTATCATTAAAATAAAATAACAACATATGTACGAAATTTGTTGAAACCCTCTCCCCTCTCACCTTTGGAGGTTTTTTAAAATCATTATTCGAGGAGTATAAGATTGAAGATTGCAGTTTTGCAGAGTTATTTTTCGATATTTGGGAATATTTGAGTAAATAACCTTATTTTTTTTTTTTTTGATTATTCGCTTTACATTATTGGTAAATTTTTTTTCACATCATTACTAATTCTCTTAAACGACCTTCAGATTTAATATTATTATTTCATGAATGTATTTCAATTTTCATTAAATAATTATAATTCTAACAGAGCGATGCTATTTTATAATACGGTTTGAATTACAATTAATTTTATTTTTTTTTTAAATATTCAATAAACTATTTAAACAGATTCAATAATATGGTTATTATAAAATATTATTAATTAGTTTTTATTATTTAACTAATATAATATGACGAGCTCTTGGCTTAAATAATTGTTTTTGTGCTTTAATCTATATAGTATAGGTTATAATATATATATATTCGTGGAATTTTGAGCCGAAATTTGAATCTTGTCTCTTAGGTTTCTATTACCTATTACGTATTGGTATCTAGGTATTTTAAATTTAAAAGTACATTTTCTCAAAATTAATTTTTCAAAATGGCACTATATTGAGAAAAAGTATTAGTAATTAACTAACTATTAATTAATTAATTAATTAACTTAATGTTAAAATTTTCTGTAAAATTATCTCGAATATTTCTAAATAAAATAAAACAACTAAATAATATTTAAAATTTAATTAGTTACAGAATTTATGTAAAAAATTTATTATTTTTGGTAAAAAAATTTTTAAGTTTAAAAATTTTTGTCTTCTAATACAAAATGTTTCTATTTTATAGTTCATCTATCGAAATATAGTATACTATATACATTTTTTTTCTTTTCTATCAAGAATTGCACTCTGTAAGTTGCACTCCAATAAGACATTAAGGGTCTTCGACAGTAGATTTTTCAAAGCGCTAAAATGGTCTTGGCATTTCTATAAATTGGCCGTGTTTAACTCGTTCAATTTTAATTTTGAAAAAAGTTCCGAATTTGTTATTATATTTTCTATGTTTTTATCAGATGATTTTTTTAAATAAATGACAAACAATTAAATAATGATTTTTTCATTAATTTGAAACCACCATAAAAATCTTTATATTGATTTAATTTTAAATCCAT
>JAIPRL010001120.1:0-61113 GCA_025469235.1 Pemphigus obesinymphae | reverse complement strand
TCAGTGTATCGCTGCTGGCGGCCATCATCTTTCTGAAGTCATTTTTAAAACTTGATATATAAAACGGCATGATGTACTGAAAAAAATTAAATAAATATAATTTCTGTAAGTTGCGTAGTTTTTTTTTTAATAGCCTTTCAAAACTGCACTGCCTGTTTCGCCCCACCCTGTATGTCTCGTAGGCCGTGAAAAATCAGGCCGGCACACGTTGGTTGAAAGGCGGTCCGACAAGAATAGTTTACGGGTTTCCAGAACGATCTGGACGAAATTGAATATTATTACTACCGCTTGCACGTATACGTACCGAAACGAATAGCTTTGCACAACTAGCGTTTTTAATATTGATATTATTACAATTATTGTTTTCGAGTGTGTACGATTTCAATGATTATACCTATGCGCGGCTACTGTCGTGTGAAAATCAATAGTTAACACGGGGGTGAAGGGGTTTTGTAGCCACTGTGAAATCCTAATCGAATCTAATATAACTCGTTGCGTGTGTGTGTGTGTGTTTAATTCGTTCAATTAGTTTTACATTGTTATAACCGTATAGCAGACAACACGCGAACTTTAACGCTTATGTTCTTATATTAAATACGAGAACACGGTGAAATTTGGAAAACAGAACGAGTGTGGACGAATTTACACTACGATTACACACATTCGAACGCAAAGGTGGAATAATTTATAATACAGAGTGGGCAATAATTGTATTACGGCCATTCCAAATATATATATTTTAACGGTAAAATTAATTTCGGTGTTTTAATTTAAAAAGTATATATATATATTAGTCTAAACATTTAATTATAAAATTGTTTTATTTTATTTTTCGCACTATCATATTATACCTATGAAAAAATAATAGTAACCTACCTACTAAAGTATATATTATGACGTTTAAATTCTAAACAAAAGCGATATTAATTTATAATATAAACATTTATTAGTTCGATAATTGTACGAGTTTATAATACACGAAATCGATTAGTTCATTTAAAAAGTCAACAATAACTTTACTTTAACATATGACAGTAAATGTTTGCAATATTGCAATAAATAAATAGAACCCATTTTTTTTTTATTAATAATGTAATATTAAATTATTTTATTGTATTACATAATTTTCAATCATCTTTTGAAATTTCTAAAAAAAAAATATCGCTTAGAATTTTTTTATTAAATATTGATATCAAATATTAAATGATAACCTGGCACCTGGCACGGGTACGGCAGCGAGCGCCCGAGGGGCAAAAAATATTGAGCTGTGACTCGCGGCATAATGACTATAGTGGGTATAGTAGTATAGTGGCGGTCTATTCCCAAATCAGTCGAAAGGATTAATCGAATGACTCTTTTCGATTTTTGATTTTCCACTAAAAAACTCCATTCGATTGTTAGTTTTCGATTTAATGTATTCTCAGGCGGTGATCGAATATCGAAAATCGTAAATATTATTTTCGTTTATCGAATCGCTTATCTCTAAAACAGTATACAACTCAAACAAAATTAATTTATAAATATCTTTTTCTATACGTAATTACTAATTAATATATCAAAAAAAAAAAAACATTTATAAAGTCAGGTAAGACGCCTTAATGATGTCCTCTAATCACATTATTAATTATAATATGTGATTTAACTTAAAAATTATTTTTTAGTTTCATTTGTTTATCGTGGTACGACCACGTTTTTAATATGTGATTTAATATATTTATATAGTACCTAACTATAAATTGTACTCAGTAATTACTACACAAATATTTTATTAGGAGAGATACCGAGGTTACAGTAAGTACCTAGTTTAACATTGAACTTACCATCAAATGCATCTTCATGCACCGTATATCGCCGTGATTCATTAAACCATTCATTAAATAATATATTATTTTGAATCGCATTCAATTTTCAAAAGAGATCAAAATCGTCGTTATTATACTTAACAACCTTTTTGACAATAATTAATAATCGAATACTACGGTCGAAATGCCGATCGAAAACTGTTTGAAAATACAGAATTTTGAGTTGATCGAAAATAAATGTGCTAACTATCGATCATAATTCGATCGAAAACGCTTTTCGATTGCTTGGAGAATAGGCCCCCTGAATCTATGACACCGCTGGGCGCAGAGTGATGGTGATGGGTCGGCACGATGACGAATATTGTCGTGGCGACAATGAAACGAGTAGGTAGCCCCAGCAAACCCGAGAGGTAAACATTATAAAACTTCAGTTGCTCAATAGAAATATTAATATCAAGTGTTGGAGGTGAGCTGGAAATATTCGGTACACCGAGACGGAAAAAAAATGTTCCTCATACATAAGTGATGACGTATTGCACTTTATTTCGTGTAATTTCTAATACTAAACGACAAAATACCACATAAATATTGGTTGTTCCCGTTGTGTTCTAGTATCACGAAGGCATATTCAAAATGAAAATATTACCATTTCATATATACATACCTCTATACTTAGTAGATATTCCATATTCATTTTATATTCATATTATTTTTTTTTAATACCTAAATTAATTTCGAACATAATTATATTTTAGCTGATTTTTGCGGTATCGACTTAAATCATATATAATTTTATGGCGTTCAAATCAACGTTTTCAGTTATCTCTGTAGAAACAACGCGACGTTTATGATTAAGCGATGATGTTCTATGTTCGAATCCCAGTTTATCTTAATATGATTTTTATTTTATTTTTCATACACACCTACTGTATATATATATACTCAAAAATAAAAATTGAATTTCATTCCAATGTTATTATATATTATATTTATTGTGTAGATGCCTCTTGAAAATATTTTATTATCATATATAGTATCATATCTAAATTTAGTATTTACTTAACATTCCCAAATTGTTTGCCTCACCACCCACAACACACACCAGCCGCCACTGTTAAACACTCTCTCCACTTTGTTATCGGTCTTCATCCTCTTCTAATATTTTCCTCCACATACGTTCTCCTTTACTAATCTTATAAACTATAATATCGATTCTCTCCTTGAAATATGTCCAAACCATCAGAATCTATTCTCTCTCATTTTTTCTACTACCTATCTCTTATATATACTTATTTTCTATTTCGCCTTCTTCAGTCATTTAATTCATCCACCTGACATTCTAATATTATGCAACACTCATCAGAATGTTGAGCAGCAGATACGAAGGGATTCTGTTTTCCTATATACTGCCCAATATTTTGATAATATACATTTAATGTTATAATAAAATTATTGAATTCTAATAAAAATAGGTTCAATCGTGATATCATGCAAATTTCCGGGATATTGTTTTTTTTTTAATTCAACCGGAAATCATATTTATAGGAAAAATTATATCCATTTAATTTTCTGTATATTTTTTTTACTACTCTTAATAGATCTATGCAAACTTCAATAATTATAGTTTAAAATTTAAAAAACTGTAAAACTTATTTAATAAGTCGACGTATAAAAGTTGATTTTGGGAAAAAAAAATGTTGTATTTAGATACATATATTTGTTTTTACATTAGCAATACAATGTCAGCCTTATTTATACACTTTTCCGTGTTATGATGTTCGGGTGTTCAGGATAATAACCGCATAAACGGTTCGCATATATAAAACGATCGGCGGAACCGTATTTTTGTTACATTTTTCTAACTTTTCCGTCTTTTTTTTTTTTTTAGATACTACAAACATAATGTATACACGAACAGCTGTGGTTTAATATTATAAATTCGTATTATTATTATTATTATTATTATTATTGTTATTAAATAGTAAATAGGTACTTTGTACGGGATTTTCCCTGTTCGTAGGGAACTATAATTTTAAATTACAAAATATTAACTCTCGCGGACGGTTCAAAGACCGAGCGCACGATGCAATCTGTATAATATATACATATTATAAATATTTTATAACAACGAAAGAAAACGAGAAAAAAAAATGTTTATACGTAGCCACATAAAACAATCATTGAACTCGCAATAAACGCTTACAGTCCGTGCGACCTCTTTGAATTTTTAATAAAACACTATTTATAGATGTTCAAATATTACTCGATTTTATCCTTTTATTGCGTTTCAGTAGTACACGGTCGGTTACCACAAACCGGACAAACCGCATGGTTTTTAAAAATTGGAACTGTATATAATATATATATATATATATATATATATATATACGTTAAGGTGTAAGACCGCATGGCGATAAATGTTGACAGTCACCGGTGTATGTTGATATTTACCAAAAATCGTAGTGAATGTTATCAATTATTTCAAATATCTCACAATGCGGACATTTACCAGTATTCGTTGACATTCGCAATAGTTATTTAGTGAATGTTGATATGTCTAACAACATATATAATCAAATAGATACCTAGCTAATAATATAGTTTAGGTAACATATATTTTGTTAAGCATTATTTATTACAACATGGTAAACTATCGTGACATTTACTGTTACAAAGTAATCCCCCATTCTTACAATTCCATTTTTTTGTATTACAATTGCATCGTACATGACCTTGGCCACCACTTTTGGAAGCAGCTGTCGATACCTGATAAATAAACCTAACCACTTATATATTTATTGTATTTTTCAGTGCTCAAATAAAAACAATTATCTTCCCTTTTTTTTTTTAATACGTTATACGTTATACGTTTATCCATTATTAATTAATTTTAATTCGAATATAATATTATATAAATAATAAAATATAACAATTAAATTGTGGCGATCGGTTTAGAATACGCGTCGATACTGACGGTGGTATATTTTATATTATATTATCCAGCAATCGATTGACAATTCTCGTGCGATAACATTACTAACGTCCAAAAGTCCAAACGTCTCCAATGCATATCGTGACTGGGCGATAACGTCTTAATCTTCTACAAATTACTGATACTGATTACAAAATAATACAAAAATACCTTTTACATACACTGTGCTTCAAGCGTGGTCATCATTGACCAAACACTGATTGCAAATGTCAACAATTTACCGGTGTATGAACGCGTTAAGACAATTTTGTCAACATTCACTACGATTTTTGGTAAATGTGAACATACACCGGTGACTGTCAACATTCGCCTACTGCGGTCATACACCTTAACATATATATACATATAGTACCAATGTATATTTGTATATTGTTCGTACTCCATACATTGCTTTTCTGTATATTATGTAAACTAGTAATTAGTATGCTTTATGTCATCCATGAAAAAAAAAAAAAAAGGCATACGTAAAATAATGTTCGTAAAACACATTGTATTTGTTGAAACACCAAAGTACAGGTTTATTACATAGGATATTTTAAAGTGCACCTATGTAGTATTATGCAAAACCCGACCTTTAACTTTTCATTAATATTTATTTATATTTCGTTAATTTTTTTGCAATCTTTACTGAATATTATTCATATGCATGTCATGCATGTCATTTAATTAGTATTATTTATTTGCGTAAATCATTATATTCGTCTAAAAACAAAAAAAATGCCATAAGACTATACGGTTTTTATTTCCATTAAAAGTATATAATTTTACAACATTTAAATAACAAAACGTTATAGGTATATTGTTGAAACAAAATTGATAATCAATTTTAGATAGTTAGATTTAGTTAGTTTAACCGAGTAGTAAACATTAGATCGAATTATTAATCACTTATTGGTTATTTATGCGACATGACCTAAAAAAACTGTTATAGGAAAAGTTCCATAGACAGCATCATTTTATCATAATAAAAGTAGGTATTATTAACGTTTGGATAGAACCCAATGTACTTCCGAATTCATATTTCTTCTATTGAAATAAAGTATTTTACGCTTTATCGGTATGATTCTGTTGTGTCCAATACTAATAAACCATAGCAATTGTTGAAATGTCATTATACCATTACTGTACATCTTAATAACTTATGCAATAATGCATTTAGGAACTCTATCCATGTAGGAACTGCATCCTTCGATACATAAATGCGTCTTTCTTCTTTGAAACGCTAATATACTTGGTACAATTATGTAGAAAAGTGTATTTGGAAAAATATGCTCTTTAGAACTTATTAACTTAGTTAAAGATATAGGCATTTATAATAAATGTTTGATGTGAAATAAAGTAAAAAAATAAAATAAAAATCTCCAAAAACTGAAAAGTTCAACATAATATTATTTTTTTAAATTAAAAATACGAAGATACCTACAATGTTATTAAATTTAAATGAATTAATTGATTTTTAAACCATACAAGTATAATAATATATATAATATACGAGTATAGGTACAGATTGTAATTTTTTCATAATACGCTTGACGTTTTGGTAGATTTTTAAAATTATATTTGTATATAATTTAATTAAATTAGGCTTTAAAATTTAAATTGAGATATAATTTATATAATTTTATTATAAAATTATGAAAAATACTATTTCGTTCACAATGATTTTGTTTTTGTACATTTTCACAGTTTGTAATTTATTTTAACGCTATAAGTACTTGGCTCATCCACTCAACTGTTACCGTAACATGAGTGCGATCCATTTAAATCATCGACCCTTTTGATTAATATAGTACTAAATCATTATAAACTACAAAGATATAGGGTATCCAACGTTTATAATAATATGTTCGTTGAAGGCCAATCAAACTTTTATAATTACTTTTAGGGATAATTTTTTCTAAATAAACTTTTAAATTATTATACCTACCTGAAATGTAAAAAATAATATAAGTTTATATGAAACTTTTAAAACTGACATAAAAAGAATAAAAGTAAATTAAGCTAAATAAAATTATTTCATAATTTATTCAAAATACATAAAATAAATACAGATGAAAATATTTTTTTTTGGAATTATTTCCGTGTTATAATTATAATTGGACATTAACATGATAGTAATACACTTAAAAATCCAATATATCTTATAATTATATTTCAATTTTTTAGATACAAATATTTTCAATTTTATTTTTCTACGATAATTATTTTATTATTTTTAATGTTACATATTATTGTGGATATTGCATTTATACAATTTTGTTTTGTTAATATCAATTTTTATTAATTTATGATCGTTGGGTGAAAATTACGCGTTTTTGTACGCGTTTAATCAAATTAAAAATTAATGACAAAATTACATTTATTTGTGTAGTATAAAATTAGTATCTATATAAAATGAAATTCGGGAACCTCTTCGATAGTACACAAAAAATTCAAGAAATATATTGGAATAGCTTGGGAATAACTTATGAAGGGAAGAGGCAGAGACAATCAGATTAGTAAAGGAAATGTATTAATGAGAATTAATTAAGGGGCAGGAGAAAACCTAATGACGATGATGTAATGGAGAAGAAGTGGCATAAACAAAGACCCAAAAATATCAGGGATATCAATACATATATAGGCTTATTTATAAAAATATACCTACGTTTGTATGGTAAAATATTTGTTGATATAGAAGTGAGATGTTTATTAATTTAATAATATAGCAATTGTAATTCAAAAAAATTAAAAAAAGCACCAAATTCGTCAACTCAAACTGTTTCATATTTTGGATCTTCCCCATTATACATATATATATATATGTGTGTGTGTGTGTGTGTGTGTGTGTGTTTATATGTTTGTTTCCATATATCTACCTAATTGGTTCATTGAAAATAATAGTGATTTAACATGATTAGTGATTACATATTATTATTTGTATATTTTTAATTAAAAAAATTTATATACATTTAATAATATTTCTATCAAATGAATAAAATTTGTGTCATATTTTTTAACGTATATGTTTATATATTGTGAAATATATAAATTAAATACGTTACCGTAAGTACATAACATGACTTATAAATTTTGAAATAATATATTCGTAAAACTTTTAAAAAGCAAACCGTTATCTCAACAAATATTCCTTCGGTAAAATAATATTATTATTATTTTGCTGAGGTTATTTGGATTATTAGATTTGGCTGGTGGATAGACGAAGAAGACATCGGAGATCGAGTTAAGTGAAAGTTGAGGGCTATGGTCACCGACCCAAAATATTAATAGGGAAAGAAGGCAACGAAAACTAAGCGATATGTATAGTAATGATACATCAATTATTTAAATATGTATAAACTTTTCGTGTAATTTAAACGAATTTTGGAGATATTTTTCGTTTCAAATATATTATGCGCATAATCCAATGGTTCGTTTTAGGTCGTAAATTCATTTTTTGGGGGTTTTTTTTACTGAATAACTGAATTCTCGCTATGTCACTGCACGCAATTTGATGGTTTCTGCGCATAATATATTATATTTTAAAATTTAAACGCATATATTATACGTATCGTAATCATAATATTGTATATGTGATGATGATGGTCTGAATGATTTATTCAAATTGAAAATATACAGCCGGAACGTCACGAACGTGCTAAACCCTTTCTATTTTTCGGCGGCATAAAACTCGTATGCACCAACAGTAAAAATAACATTTAATTATTAAGTTTGTGCGTCCGCTGCGGAACGTTATTGCATTAAAATATTACAACGAAACTCGGCGGTTTATATTCGTATAACAATATGTTGTTGTGTCCTTTCGGTATAAAATATCGAGACTATAATATATAGGACTATATATACCTTCGTCCAGTTTAAGGCTGGCCACACACGAGCGTTATTTTTATAGCGCAAAATTATTTTACCGTTTTTAAAATTTAATTTTAAAATTATTTTAAAAATCTCTACCAACACACGGCCGTTATTTACAGCGTGATATTCATAGATAATAATATCTATGGCGATATCAGTTAGTATATTGTTTGGTTATCTATGCGCGGTATTTTTTGTAAACATAATACCATCCACGCAACAACAAGACAACACGAAATAATAAAGGATTTTAATTCATGTAAACCATGAAGTGATGTATAATGTTTATGTTGTATGTACAAAACTAGGTATAATTATATTTACATTTTAAGTGCTGTACTCATTAGTAATTCCTATTATATTATAAGTTCATCTATATACTTACCATGGCAGATGATGAAGAAATTATATTTTATTTATGGGTTATAACCATAGGCGTGCCCAGACTTTCTTCGCGGGTCATTCACTCATCCCCTCCCCCCCCCCCAAAAAAAAAAGTTCGACATTTTTTTTTGTTTATCATTTTTCTCTCATCCACAAATAAATAATTGTTTCAAAATTCAAAGTACTAAATCCTGAATATATATATAAATGAAAAACATTAGTACTCAAGTCTTTCATGAGCCATTGTGCTGCAGTTTTGTTTTCACGATGGCCAATTTTCAAAATGCACGTTCGCACGAACTGCAGCTAGTAACTTTAATGGTGGTGAAAAGTATTATTACATTATAAAAATATACAAAAATTTGTTCTGCCATTTGTAATTAAGAAATTAATTCAATTATTAATCGTCTTAGAAGTTATAGTTGCTAATTTATCAATGAAATCTAAAATAAGGTGCACTTCGCTCGTCGGGTGGAAGCACTTATCGGATAGGATACCTATCTCTTATTGGTGGATGTATTGCATTTGAAAGCGATGATAAGTCATTGAATTAGAAAAAATTATTTTTACATTTTTACTTTATTTTACTACTAAATTAAATATTCGTTGTGAATTTCAAGATTTTAAAGTTATTATTTTCGAAATTACGTAGAAATAAAAAATCTCAATTTGATAAAATTGTATTTTTGCTATTTTTTCGTCACTTTTGGGTAGTTTAAAATTTATAATAGTAGATATAATTTATATTAGCCTCACAGACTACAGACATACAAATGTTGTCATGAATATATTCGTAATATAGCACAGAACATATGGTAATTCGGACAAAATTTAAATTTGCTGCTGATTTTGCAGGTCGTGCCTGCTGTGTATGATAGGAACGACACGTACACACGCCTATGGTTATAACGTTTTTATTAAAAATTAATCATCGAAACGTAATAGAAAATCGGAAAATTTAACCCGTATGTAGGTAAAAATTAAACCGGTTGCGCGTTATTTTTACCGCACGACACTCGTGTGTTGTGCTCCATTCATATCAGTGTATCTCGACTAAATTTACTGTAATTTTACCGTAAAAATAACGCTCGTGTGTTGCCAGTGCCGAACAAGCCGCTATGAAACCGTGAAATTCCGTGGGATCGTGCCACGAATATCCATTAGATTAAATAATGATTCTTATTATTAGTGTTCACCCGGTAAGGGTGCCTTGGACGATAAACCATTTATAAGAACTTGCTAATCAGTTATAATTAAAACACGGATGTTGTTTCATTTGCAACTTTTCTTCTGCTGCTCCAATTTATTGCCAAGTAAGTTTTAAATGAGTTTCGTGTAAATACGAATTAAAATCCAAAAATGTATAATGTAATTTTTTTGAAATTTTCGTTTTTTTTTTTCAATTATATTGCAATTTTGTTGACTTTTACTCATTTATAAAACAATTTTGACTATTTTTTTAAATTTTTTCACATAATTTCATTTTTTTAATATTTTTCAACGGTTTTATAAAAATTCCATGGAAGCATTAAAAGCATGATGAAGCATTAAAATATAATTAAGCATCAAAGCATAAACGTATGGTAAATCGAAACATAAATACCACTAAGACGTCTGAATTACAATAACAGGTAACAACATTTTCCAAAAAATCATAATTTTGTAAAGATATGTGTAAAAGGCCATGTTATCCGCAAATATTCCATTACATGAAATCAATAATCCAAATTATCGTCAAATTATGGAAATGTATATGAAAAGAGACATTCCAGATAAAAGTACATTACGCAAAAATTACGTAGACGATGTTTACTCCGAAAATAAAAAAGAAATAAAAGACAATATAAAGGGAAATAAAATCAAAAAATCAAAAATTAAAACTTGTAATATATATAAACGCGTAGGTATTTATACTATATACTACAAATTATTGACAGTGCCATATAAAAAATATAGTAATACAAATACTGCATTTATTTTGTATATTCCTAGTTTACGGCACACCTTTTTTTTCTTAAAATTTTTTTTTCGTCCTTATGTAGTTTTCAAAAAAAAAAAAAAAAGATATAGTGAAGTCAGCATTTCTCGGTCGGACTTGGTTTGATTTACGACACTTTCAATTTCTACGTTTTAGCAGTATTATGCTAAATGACCTATTTCACGCATTTTATGTGCTTAGTATTGAAGTCCAATTGTACAGGCGCATGGTCTTCGGGTTCGATCCGGAGATTTGAATAATTCTTTTGCCCTTTTTTTTTTACTTATTAATTGTAAACAAAGTATTTTAGAAAACTATTTATTTGTCCCTGTTACCTACCCAATGTGGTGTTTCATAACAAATCGGTGGATATTTTCGATTTAAACTGTCCGAGTGAGCGCAGCGAGCGAGTGACCCTGCCCGGTCTCTAGGTGCAAACAGAATTAATTACACCCGTAACCTATTTATTTAACCCTGTTACCCATTCGGCATGATGTACTATCAGGTGCTAGACATTTTAAAAAAAATTAAAAAAAAGTGATTGGTCTTCGGTATCGAACCAGAAACTATGTGCCTGTAAAGGCCTTTATATTCCATTAGACTATTATAATAAACGAATATTCGTGTTATAGGTCATTTAACATGATACTACTAAAATTTAGAAATTGAAAGTGTCGTAACTTCAAAAATAAGTCTGACCTAGAGTTTCTGACTTCACCATAATTTTTTTTTCAAAAAAAAAAAAAAGATAGATTCGAAAAAGAAAAATTGTAGTCAGACGCGGCTTCAAGGGGGGAGGGGCTGAGTCGAATGGGGCGTGCGCCCCTCCAAATTCCAAAAAGCATACACTTACAATATGTTATATAGGTAGAACAATTTTAGATAAATAGGTATTCACAAAATCACTTAAAAGTGACCATATTTTGAAAATTAAAAAAACAGGACAACAATAAAAAAACTGAATATCGTATTAATTTTCAGCATACTTCTAATTTAGCAATCCAGCGATTTAAAATTTTTTTTTTTTCATTGTTATTAGGTACGACGATGAAGTCAAATTTTATCCAAGTTATAAAGAAAAATTAAATTTTTTTTTTAATATAAAATAATATGTAATATTATTATAATATTAACATTTTTTAAAGTGTGTAAATCTAGGTTAGTAGTGCAATTAGAATTTTTTCAAGGGGAAGGTGTCCATACTTGTTTAATCATAGACATTTCAACTGAAGAAAAAAATTCTGGTACATGGATACTATAAATTTAATACATTATATAGCCCAAGGGGGGGGGGAGTTGCGGATCTGGTGACCACTTCCCTGGTTACACCACTGATGTAGGTATCTATTGTAGTACCTACTACCAGACTGCTCAAGAAGCAGTCTAAATTTCGATGGCCTCCCGTAAATTCGCAAACCCAGGAACGTACCTAGAGAGGGATCCATAGGGTCCCGGACCCTCCTCCTGAAAATGTTTTTTGGTAGTATTATTTTAAACACCTTTACCTTGCCTACATTCCTGCGTATACTAAACCATATTTTATTTACACATTGTATCGAATTGGGTAGCGTGCGATATTAGGTATACCAACGCGCATTTTTCATTAGATTTAATTTGGTTTTGCAGTAGGTATTTCAATTTTGTTGTTCGTCTTTGAACGATTGAACATCTTTTTATAGAATATTTATGATTTTTTTTATTACCCATTATTGAGTTGTTAAGGTGGATAATATTTAAAACATATATACAGTTAAGACTAGTACAATTTATTAAATAAATTAATTACAAAAATATAATTTTATGGATGAAGAACAATAATCTGTAAACAAATCTGTGTGTATACAGTTCAACAATAATATACCAAATGAAAAGTCCTGTCAATATTTACTATCGGTTCATTTTACAACATTCGTAAATAATTCTTAGTAATATTCATCGTGATATCGATAACGGGTTTACGAAAATAAACCGGATTGCTATTTTTGAGAAATGACTCCGTCGGTGTGTGCTATTTTTATTTTCGTGTATCGCGATGGAGGGTATTAAGCAATTCGAACTGAAATTATTTGCTAAAAATTTATAAAAACTTCATACCTACCTTTTAATAATTAACATATTTGAAATCTGAAAATTGGGTTAGAATAATAATTATTCTTGTCAGAGCATGACGAAGGGATTTTTCAATATTTTTAAATGGATAAGCCATAAAAATGGTATATGTATTAAAAGCTTTCCCCCGAAAATACATGGCTCTACTAAAATAAACTAAATTTGAAAAACACTTCGTCATGTCTTTCAATATATGTTACTAAGAATCTTTATAAATAGTTAAATTATAGACAATCATATTATTAGACCTAGTGGACTTAGGCTGATGTCACACTACTTTAGCTACCGGTGGTGTTTACCGCAAAACTATATTTATATATTTATGGAACACGACTCACTAAAGCGTTTTCGTTATTTTCTACGGGTGCCTACCGCGTACTACCGCAACACGTTCTGGTTTTGCGGCGTACCGGATTCCTACTGTTTTTACTGAATCACATGTAATTGAATGGGATACGTCATCGTACATCGGCAAACGACATGCGGTAGATATAATAAATAGCAAAAATATTTTTTATCGACTACCAGTTTATGGTTTTATCAAGTTATATGATTATCACAGATACTATATTGGACCAATCAGCAAAAGTTTTTCGATATTGTGTACAATGTTAATTTGCGCGCGTTTATTGATAAATTAATATCATATTTTAAAATAAATCACGTTGCCATTACCATTATATAACCATTCCGGAAATATTACGGTACGCACTTGAACCCAAAATGTTTTATCATTTCTGGGGTTATTTAAATACCCAAATGATTCTGCCACTGAAATAACATTTCAAGTGTGCATGTAATAATTATAATTCATAATGCTTACTTGTATTGCGAATAGGAACAAAATGGAAATAATCAGTTATACGTTATCACTGGTTCGTTAGTAAATATTTTTGTGACAACAGCATTCGATCCCTAATGACGTTTAGATTACATTTATTCTATCACATTTGGTATAGGTCCAATATTTTATCTCTGATAACAAATTATCCTACGTGTTTTTTTTTTTCAAAATAAGTTTCCAAAATACTCTTTCATGAGCATACACCTGACTCGTGTCTCATATCAATGATATTTTACGACTAATAATAGTTAATATACATATTAACTATTAAGAAACTAATATTCAAACTTGGAGAATCTAAATAATAGGTATTGGAAATGGGGTGATCAGAACACTCCAAAATATTAATGATGTGTGATGTAATATTTTAATTTGCTTTTTTAATGTGTTTATATATTATATTTGCTGCAGTCCACCGTGCCGTAAGATATCGCCGTAGTAGTGCGACAGGTACTAACATCCGGTATGGTGTGACGTGACCCTTAATATAAAACATATTCTAATCATTATTCAATTATAATTTTCATTCCTTAAAATAAAAATATTTGAAAAATTATTTTTACATTATTCTTATATAAATAACTAACTAAAATTTTGTTCAAAAAAAATATTATTTTTATATAATTAAAAAAATGGCTTGTACAGCCTTAAATTAAATAATAATTATTGTTAAAAAATTACACAATATGCAGGTAGAAGAAAAAAATATTTACATATTACAAAGTAAATTGGAATGACTGCAATATTTGAGTATTCAACCAAATTGCGCAAATATGGCCGCCGACTTTCATCTTTTCTTATTGGACCAAATGATAACATTAATATTTCGTATGGTTTTATATTGTTTATTTGAATCTTAATTGCAATCATAGATGAGTACAAATGTTTTCTCGTCACCTTTTAAAATGTCTTATATCAATAATGTTTTGTAAAAATAGACAAGCACACCGGAAATATTATTATTAATATATGCATATCACGATGTTACTGACTTATATTTTTTTTGTTATGCGTATATATATAGATACCATAATCAGAGCATTTTATAATCGATTTAATGAAAGAGTTATACGAGAATTAAAGATAAATTTTATGGTTTATGTTTTTACAAACGTATATATAATTTAAACAGCTCTTTATATTTTCCGTTGTTTGTATAAAATACTCGTAATATTATCGAATTTTACTTTTAAAATAAACATTAAATATTTAAACGTTTAAAAAATAATTATTTATTGTATTGTTTCGTTGCGATAATAATAAAAATATATTATATATATATGTAGGTAGGTACATGAAAAAAAAAAATCGTTTCATTAGCATTGAATGTTTAATGAAAATTATTCTTCTTAGTTGCACAAACAATTATTATTATAAGGGGGCAAGATCTCGTCCACCAAGTTGACGAATAATAATGATGAAAACTGTTCTTTTCTGTTTATTTTTGAACTGCGTGTATAATTACTGAAAGTTTTTTAATTAGAGTTTTCCTCTTGATTTTCATCTTATTCCCCTCCCTTTTCTGCAGAATTTATTTGTAAAAACACAAATACCGGTCCAATATCGATCCATTTGGTACCTAGTATAAATACGGTATGCAAGGCCGTATTTAGATTTTCCTTTCGGAGGGGGTCCAAAATTTATTACATAATTTCATTAGGTACATATGAAATTTGTTTTGTCATCATATAAGTAGAAATTTATCGGATTTATGGATTTTGATAACAGATATGAACTTTTTAAACAAATTAACATAAAGACCTACCTACCAAATTTAATTTTTTTAAATTTTTATATCTAATTAGTGTTTGGAAATTACATCGTTCACACGTTCACGTTCATATCTTATGAACGATACGTGAACGACACTCGTTTTTGTCAAATAGAACGTGAACGAAAATTACATTCATATTTTTAAGTAATTTGAACGATTTTCTAGGCGTTCAAATTAAATTAAAATATATTAAAATTTCACTATAAATCTTATTCGATTTTAATATAATACTTAAAAGTTCACCTTCCTTGGCTCTGCTATAAAATGAAAACGATAGTTTCTATGAATCGGTAATTTTTTAGTATATATATAAGAAAAATGTATAATTTATAAATAATTGATGAAAGTGTTCTTTATAAATACATTTGAACATGAACGTGAACGAATTAAATTTTTTAGTGAACGTTCCGAAAACTGCATCTAATATTTTAAGATTTTTAATTTAACAAAACTAGTTATATATATATATATATATATTTATTATATAAACTATAACCATAAAGTTGCATATTAGTTTTATAGGAATAAATATTAAAAAAGTAAAAATCGATCAATAACAGAAAGTTTTCCAAGCTATATCTATATGTATGTATCTATATGTTTATTAAAAATGTTGTAGTTCATTAACTGATCGATTATAATTAAAAATATTGATATTAATGCTAAAAGCAAAAAGTTTACATAAAAACCTCATGATCCCATCCCTTAGCTACGGCTTTGTATATATATGTATAGTATAAAGTTAAACTGTGATAGTGTCGAAATATATTTTTGATATTCTTGTCCATTGTACATTGAGAACATTATGGTAAAATAAAACTTACATCCACCAAGATATAGTTAGCAGTAATGATGTTAAATCCACAGAAATAGTATATGAAACTTCGTTAAAGAAACCCGAAGATCTCGTTTGTACAAATTGGGCGGGAAAATACATGCAGGGAGTTTCGAATAAATTGAAAAAATGGTGTTTACGTGTCGTGCAATAAATTTAATTAATCTATTGAAATTTACTGTTTCTAAAATAAGTATCTACTTAAAAATAATATATACACACGCGATAAAATATTATAAAGCTATTAAAATGATACCGATATGGAAATATGTACTATCAGGCTACGTCTGTTGTACTCTTATGTTTAAGAAATAGGTTAGTTCACAATAAATTTTGATGAAAAGTTACTTGGGCTAGTTAAATGTTTCTTATAAATTTTAAGCAAAAATATGGGTAATGAAGTTAAAACGAAAAAATGAGAAGAAACGTTTATTTAGAAAAAATGATTAATTAACTTAAGTTAAATTATTAGTTTTTACGGTTATTATCGATTTATCGCCATGTAATATTACTATCTGTTGTACTGAAGTAAGGTAAACTATTTATTAAGAAGTCACAACACATATTCTGTGATAAGCAAAGATGAGAAAGTTAATACTAAAATTCACACAAAAGTATTCAATTAAAAGTTAAATGTAAACAAAAGATAATTTTAATTCGTTAAATTTAAAGTGAAAATAGAAAAAATATATATTAACTTAACCCAATTAAAAAAACAGAAAAATTAAAATATTTCTTTAATAATACGTAGATACTTAACCTGAAACCTAAAATATAACTTACCTAATAAAATGTAGGCATGTGCTATGTAAAAATATATATCTTCAAGTATTTATATTATTATTAGTATTAATATTATTAATTAATGGCTAAATGTATTATATTTAAAATTAATTTTGATGAATAAACTCGGATTTTAATTAAAATATTTTAGCTTTCAAATGTAGGTACCTATTAAATTAACTGAAGCTGCATAAAATTAAACTGTAAAAAGTTAAGTTAATACAACTAAAAATTGAACTTTTTATGTTAATTATTCTATGGAAAAATAATCAACTGTGGAGAAAAATGTGAAAACAAAATAAATTATTGGATTAATTAATGGCCATTGATGCTAATTTTGTGTTTGTACGGTGACGAAATAAATTATTATTATATTATAAGTATCACAATCATATGCATATCATATAAAAAAATCAAAATAGTTTTTTTATTTTAAATAGGTTTATTTTTTAAATAGGTATATTTTTTAAATAATTATTTAAAATAATTTCTTTGAGTAACATACATTTACAACAAATAACTTGTGTAATTATTTAATGTAAAAAGTAAAAAATATTAAGTTAAAAGTTAAAATTTATCTCAATAAATTATACTTTAAACTCAACATTTTATTTATAAAATTGTTATTAGTCAACCAAGTAGTATAAGGTACACCTTATATTGTATTTATATTTTATTTTATTACTTTTTTGTTTGTTGTAAAGTATAAAGTTTTCTAAATATTATTGAGTCATAGATTATATTATCTTATTTTATGTTTTATCCACTATCTCAGTTTTATTGTTATCAAATCTCGTATTTTCTTTTATAGTCTTAAAAATTTTAACAGTTCTACGATCTTTTCATATACATAAACCAGGCTATCGAATATTGCAAATTATTTATGTTCGTTTCGTAATTCAATTAAAACCATACTTTTGCGTTAAGTATTATTGCCATCTGCAGTTGCTATTAGTACAAAATTAATAATACCAAAATAATAATATTAACTCATTTGGTTTTATGCTTATAAATATATGTTCATTTGTGTTTAAGATATTATAATTATTATATCAAATGACTTAAATTATTCAATCAGCCTTTTTATAGGCCAAAAAATGTAGACGTAGAATGAATAAGTTGGAGTTTATGTTAAATGAATAAATTATAACGGAATGTCGGTAAATTTTTGGAGTTATAAATATTCAATTATATTATCATTACTTTGCTGCTGTTATAGTTTATTTATAATATTTTATGGATTCTAAAAAAGAAAAATAAGTTTAAACTATTAAAAAATTATTTACTAAGTTTTGTGAACTTATTAATTTTAGATTTTAAATTTATGTTTAAACTGCAGTATCTAAAAAAATTACATTTAATAGTTAAAATAATTATGATGCCTACACAATTTCCAGTGCACCATAGTTAAATAAACATAATTGTGTGTAAAAGTTATATAACTTTTTTGTACCAATTATTATTTTGGTACAGTGTACCAAAATAATAATGATTAATACATACCTATAATATGGTCAGATATTAGGTTAGGTTTATTGTAAACAATTTTATTATCTAGTATAATGACATATTAAATGTTATCAAATTTTTAGTAGGTATTTTTCATTATGATTATATAAATGTTATTGAGTTATTTTATAGCGTTTTCCATATATTTTATTTATTTACAATACACTAGTGTAGACTGTATCACACTAAACGCCAGTAACAACAAGATCAGCAATGCGTTATCAATAAAGAGTATTTGATATGAAGTGGAATATGTTTGGTAAGCATATTCCAAAAATAAATTCTCATAAACACCTAGTTAACACATTATTTTTGGTTTTTTTTTTTTTTTTTATATTATAATTTATTGTTTATATTTTATTTAAACTTTCATAACGCTATTTACAAAATTAATATAAATTTTATATAAATAATACAATGTATGGATCACGGCTATAAAATGCATTATCTTATCACAAAAATACTTATTAAAATAAATTATGATTTGACACCGTCAAAATTGACGGTGTAATTGGTCTGCACTAGTGTAGATAATAAATACACCGTACTGTCATATGGAATTTGCATTATCTACTGCACTATTGATACCAATTGATAATAATCATTATCACACAAAAAGTGTGAAACCAGTGTATACAAATTTAGTATAAGGAAAACGATATTAGTGTTAAGTGTTTTGTGTATTATGTGTTTATGGTTACTGTTACGTTTTTATTATCTAATTCAATCATTTTTTCACACATTTAATACTATTAAAAGATTTTTTGATTACAGAAAAAGAAGAAGAGTTGTTTATGAGTAGGTACTTACGATTTTTAGGGTGATTAGCATTAAATTTCAATTCCTTCAATGCACATGTGTATATATATTATATATGTAACTATAATTTTGAGTATTAATTTTTAAAGTTGATACTGAGTTGTTTTATATTAGAGGATACACGCCGACACAGCCGGCCGTATCGAAAAAAATATGGTCCAAATTTGCCACGCATCCGCTAGAATACATTCAGACTAGTAGTGATGTCGTTTTTATATATACAGAATAGAAAATATATTGGTTTTTAATTATTTGATTCTAATGGTTAAAATTTAAGATTTTTTTTTTTAATATTATTATTTTAAAATCAGTTTTTTTATCTAATGAATGTATGTCCATGTTAATACAACTTCCAGAATAAGATATTTTTTTATTGTTTTTAGAGGTTCATGTATTTAGAGTCCGTTGTACAAAAAGTTGGGTTTTTCAAAGATGATATGAAATACAGTATATTATGTGACAAAAGAATCCTTATTAGGTTAATAAGTAAATTTAAAATATCGTGGTAAGCCCTGCAATAATGCATGGGACATGTTAGACAGTAGATAGGAAGATAGAACACAGAATAAGAGTAACAACGGAGATGAGAATGTTAAGGCAAATAAGTAGAGTGATTAGAGAGGACAAAATAAGGAATGAGTATACAACAGGTAGTATAGAGGTAGTTCGACAGTTGACAGTAATAGAGTAAGTGGAAGAGTAGGACTAGAGTGGCTGACCCCAAATAATGGAGAAAAGATTTTCTTTGAATTTTTTTCTTTCCTAAAAAAAAGCTTTAAAATGTTATAGATTATATAAACTCTATATGTATATGTGTCATTACAAGTATAAAAATTCAATAATATATATTACATTTTTTCAGGTCTTAAAATCTCATTTTACCAACTATTTGGACTTGAATTCCTCAAAATTTATAATTTTGTCGAAAAAACTATAAAAAAAAATTGTGACTTCGGATTTTCGAGATTTTTTGAATTTAGTTAGCATAACATATTTAACGCTGTATAGAATTTTCAGACCTTAAAACCGAAAATTACCCCTTTTAGGACTTAGAAACCTCGAAAACTAAAATGTCTATAAATAGCCCAAAATTACAAAAAATTAAAAAAAAACTTAATCATCGTAAATAGATTACTAAATTAAATATTGGATAAAAATTTCAAGATTTTCAAGTCTTTATTTTCGGAATTATGAAGAAATAAAAATTCCCGATTTGACGAAACCGTAAATTTACCGTTTTTTTCATAAATTCTTGGTAGTATTTCTTTACGCATTAAAAAACTATTGAGAAAATCGCAAAATGACATCTTTAAAGTACCAACTAAATAAAATTTGCTACCGGAAACCATGTAAGCTTGTATAGATCGGAGTACTCCTTCTGGTAGTAAATTTGTTAACAGAGCAAAAAAAAAAATAAATAAACATCATTGTAAAACCACTAGCTCCCTCGCTACGCTCAGAATCTAAAATACTACCAATTAACTGCAATGAATTTATTGCCTTTAATGATACTATTTGTTTCAATAATGGTTTTTTTTATTTTGGTTTAATGGATTTAAAGTGAATAAATGTCGGTGTTCAGAATAATTGTAGTATACCTAACACTAAATTTTATAATATATTATATTAATTTACTAAAATAATGTGATAACAAGAACCGATGATAATTCAATATCATGCAAATAGTTAATATATTATTGATAAAACGTTTAAAACTTCATATATGTTCAATATACAAAAATACTTACAATAAACTTATAAGTTATAACTCAAACGTTAAGTTATTTTAATCAGAACTTTTAAATCTAAAAGCGTAAAATTGTTGTTTAAAAAGTTATTGTATTTTAATATGATATTTAAAAAAAAAAAAAAAAAAAAAATGTTTAAAACGTTTATTGTTCACGAAGTTAATGCACTTGAAAAAAAAATCAAGTAAATGGAAGTTTTTGCTTACCAATTCGTAAATAAGTTGGACTGCCAAAATCTGACATCACCATCCTCTCTAGAGTAAGAATGTACATATATGTATATTAAATAAAATAATAATAATAATAAAAAAATTTTGAAAATGGCAACTGCGGGGAACTAAATTGCATTTATGCCAAAAACTGTTTTTGATGTTTGGACGATAATATTCCGAACATTTTTCCTGTCGGCTACCTTAAGTCTAGTACAAAACATTCCATTTTTAATTAAGGTTCGATGATTAAATAAAAATTACCTTTATTATTAACACATATAAATGACTTTTTATATTGTGTTTAAACATATTTAATTGTTAGACTTTCATGTTTATTAAAATGTCTATAACCCGGTGTATATATCGAATTAAAATATTAATTTGTATGCGTTTATTATGTAAGTACTCACGTGAGCATGGTGATGAGCGGTGTCTGTGTTGTTATCATGGGACTGTCCAGAGGTCCTCTGCCGAAGCCGGGCCAGGGCGCTCTTCAGCCCCTCCGTTTTTGCCCTACCGGTGTACCAACCGCGCCATCTCTTTGGTTTTGCACCCGCCGCCGGCGCCCCCAACACTAAACTTTAACATCTGAAAAAAACCAAAGAGTTTGTTTATTTATTTTTCTTTCCATTTTTAAGGGTAATTTATATTTTCAAACAAAATTATACCCGGACGAAACAGATGGCCAAGGGACAAAACACGAGTAAATAAAGAACTTTTACTGTGTAAGAACTGCACTTAAAAACTTTTATCTACGTTGTCACGCCGTAATATATTATACATTGTATTAAGGCAAAAACCAATGCACAATTACCTCGGAAACGTAATTGTTAATATTTCATATATTGCGCAAGAAAAAAAGTTGAATGTTTACCACGTGGAATATAATGAACGATGTAATAACAATACTAATTTTACAAAGATTTATATGTATATAAATCGTCGAATTCAAACAGTAATATTACTATTTTAACGTATAGAGCTGTCTCGCTTCTAATAAAATATGTCGAAATCAGTGGTAAAAGTGACACTAAAAATAAACTATAGGTTGACAGATGTATATTAATCAAGAAATAATGTTAGCGAATTGGCTTAAAATCAATATTTCTTACTTGAAACATCCTCGAGGATAAAAAAAGTACGAATCAATTAAATTTGTAAAGCAATATATAAGATTATAAATGATCATAAACCAAAAACCACAAAACCGATACACTTTTAACTGCTAAGGTATTTAATACTGAGGTATTTCAAAAGCTATGTTGTCATCTTCAGCGCCTACCAAAAACTAACCGTCATGATACTTTAAAAATCCTTTTATATACATTTTTACCGGATGACGTAGAATAAACCGGCCGCCCGTCTCAAATCACCGACCGCTGAATACGCCTACCATGAGTTTATGTTTATGCTATTGGTTTTCGTTAAATTAATTTTAATAATACATTTTGTAGTGGACTTGAGCCCCAGTATAAAAAATTTTTCAACATTCCCATTGCTTCTATTCTGTTTAGTTATCAATAGTTATTTACGGTTTTTAAAAGTTTTATTGACTTAATAATATTATAGTTAGTGTTCAGTGAGTGTACAGAAATTTAAAATTGGAAATATTCTTGATGTTTAAGATTCCTGAAAATATACCCTTTAAATATAAATATTTTTATATTGCTTTTTATTTGACCTACATAATATACTATGTAAATCAAATGAAAATTTTGCATTTCTCACACGAATTTTATAAATTTACTCGATTTTCTCTTTCTTCTATTTTATTATTTGTGTTTCGTCGAAAGCTTTTTTAAATTATCCATGATTGGTTGTTACTCTATTGATTTATTTATTTTTTTAAATATTTTTGATGTCTACCTAAATTTTAGGATAGAAAACGATAGTTGAGTTTAGTATTTTTTTGATTTACCTTTTATTAATTGTCTTAAGTTTTGCAACCATTTTTGTTACCTAATGATTTTGAAAAATAAACATTTATCACACACATACAATTTGGTGATTTCAGTTATCGATTTGAATTATTTGTCAAATTTGTTTTAATCGTGGGTAATATTAGCTTAAATGTTAAAATCAAACTATTGAATGTTGCCGATTTTTTATGCCAATGGTGGTTTGAATTTTTAGGAATATATCTAAACGTATTTCTTTCAATTTATTTCAAATTTAAATCGGTTATTTACTATTTTGATTAGAAAATTGAGGAATAGTGACTTTTCATAGACAAATTTTTAATAGTTAGCTAAGTTATATAGTATAGCTAAGTAGCTAGTTTAGCTAAGTTAATCTTATTGAAGAATATGTTTATTTTTATTGATTATTATTTGCGCAAATGGTTAATATTTTATAGTCGATAGTAATATTGGTTTTTAATAAGGGCTGAATTAAATCATATGTAATTCTAATAAATAAACTAATTATTAAAATTAATTTATATTGTTTGTTTAAACTTCTAAATTCTTTTGTTATATTTATTGATATTCATAATCATATTTGAATAATACTTCACCGATCCTCCAAAAAGCTTTAAATTGACTGGATAGGTACATAAGTTTACTATTTTTGTGTTTATAATTGAGATAATAGAAAAACATACGAACATACGGGCACTGAATATATATTTTTTATTTTATAAAGTCGTTATATATAATTTTGACATATCTATAAAAATTTGAAATAATACTTTGGTAATCCAACTCATGTATGAATATTATAACGATAGTTTGTATCTATATTTAAATCGAAATTGCATTTGTTTGTACAATATATAATACCTGTAATATGAAATAGACAAATAAATTTAGGTATATATTATATATTTTTAACAAATTTCAAAAAATATACATAATGTTCTGTTAGATTATTAGAATGATACAATAATTAAAAGATTATTTAAAACGAAAAATTATTTAATTTACATAGATTAATATGCGAGGCCCAGTTACACGAAAACAATTCCGTTCGCTGTAGTCACAGCTTATAAAGAATGCAATAGAATGTAATTAATTTCATTTTCGTTGAATATTCAATCGCTTTTAAATAAATAATATAAATACTTGTTTTTTTTTTTTTTTTATTATCCTAAGTAATGATAAAAATAAAGTTATTTAGATACTTCAGAGAGAGAATTGTAATTTATAAATAATTAAGTATTTTTAAATTCCATAATTTACGTCTACCCATGATATTTATAATTTTCAAAGAACCCGTTCATAATCTAAAATAAAACTTTAATTAACCATTTTTAATTTACATAAATTTAAAAAAAATTATAATCCTTTACTGAAAATAAATTTACGAGCACGGTCATTTCGATTGTTATAATAGTACCTATCCCGGAAGTTTTTTTGAGCACAGCAAAACGCACAAGACTACGTCAATTTTCTAGCCAACGATCCAAAAATGATTAGACTGAACACAATATACTATACTTTGTAACCATATTAAACCTGGTATAATAATACATACCTACATAATATAAGTGCCTTGTATGACGGTCGTGTACTATATATGAGTCGGATCGCGCGAACTGTTTGTAAACATCGGTAAATCTCACGGTAAAGTGCCGAAATTATAAAGGCCGCACACTGAAGCTGCAGTAAATGCCACGAGGAGGCGTAGAACGAGAACGTGAAGAAAGTTCAAGAGGTGTGGTGGAAATTATGGGATAAGAGGGATGAATCGGTTGGAATGAGGCCAAATCTGACGAATGGCGTCCAATTTTCCATAAAAAAAAATAGATGGTGTAAAAGGGACGGGTTGCCCGAGAGGTGGACAAAAAAAAAGGGGGGAAATCGCTAAGTTAAACTGTCATGATGTGTAAGGAGACATTACTACAACTAGGATTTTTTGAGCCCCAGGGTGACAGATATTTTAGGGCATCGATTTGTTTACATGATACAGAATTTTCTTGTCATCTATAACCGGTTAAATCAATAATATCATATGTTGTTTTATTTCTCTATTGCCCCTCATTTTCCTTGAGATATACACGAATGTTAAGATTTAGTAAATTCAGTAAATTGATTTTAATTTCTACATATATTTATTTAAAAATGCCTGGGTAAAAATAGCAATGAAAAATATTTATGTCGATTTTAATATCACTTAACATATAACTGTATGAATAAATTGTAAATATAGATACTCGTATGTTATTTGTATTAGGGTTTATTTTTAAATAATAGGTACTGTGTGTACTGTTATATGGTTCAAAAACCAAAAATTGATAGGGTTATAAATATTTCATTTTTTTTTTGAAACTTGAGTATGCCAAATATACTTATAAAATTCTTTAATCTTAGTCCGATATCAATATAAGGTATTCCTATTGATAAATAAAAGTTTCATTGCACATGCATAAATCAAAAAGGAGCGAAACAATGAAAAATTTAAAATAAAATTAAAATGTTTGCTTTCTGTTATTAAAAATAAACACAACTAAAATCATATTTTTGGTCCTTTATGTGTACAATATACATATTATAAAAATGATAGGTTAATCAGACAATGTAAATTCATGCCAATATCAACCTGAAGTGTAAACTAATGAACGTTTTTATATTTCGGTAAATATTTCGTATGCCATTGGATAAATCGAAATTGAATACATATAAATTATAAAACAAAAATAATCCAATATAGTATAGAGAGAAAATGTTATTTATTTATTCCAGAAATTAAAAAAATTCAATATAGCTGCTGTAGTATGATTTCTAAATGAGCAATAATTAATAACCATCTGATTTCATTTTAAAATAATTATATTTTGATGGAATTAAACTATACACTTATTTTTTTAAGATTATAGGTACACCGTTAATCGTAAAAATGTACTCATTTAATATAGTGCGTTGTTGAAAAACTTGATTAAGATTCCCAGCTATTGCCCCCAAAAACAATGCGACCCGGTACAACACACATTCTAATAGCGGTAAAAAGATTGTGCAATTGATAAATTGTAGAAAAATACCAAAAAAAAAAAAAAAAAAAAAAAAAAAAAAATACTCGTCAGTGTGATAACGCTTTTAGTTTATGTAATTTTAGATCCGATAAGAAAAAAAAAAAAAAAAAAACATTTTAAAATCAGCTCTTTGTTTTTTTGGACATTTTTTTTGGTACGCACAATATAATACGAAAAGCGTGTATCGGACACGCACACGGAAATATCAATTATTATATATTATTAACATATTTCGTTTATATAACGAAACGGGCCGCAAACAATTTCGTTAATAGGCACCACGAAGAAACCCAGAAACGCTGTTCACGAAATACTAAAATTGGCCCAGGAAAAAATATACTCAGACCCTCCGGCAGGGCGTCGCCCCGTTCGGACCCTCGATAATCACGAACACCGTGCAATTTTGTGCAGAGGGGGTGTGTAAGAGTTTTAACCCGTTTTCCGTACAGGTACCGATCGACTGGTCGCCCCGCGCACTCTCCTCCGATTCGTGCGAGTGTATGAAATTATTAAATCGGCGTTTGTGTGCCACTGCGTTCGGTTATCGATCACATTACGTCGTCGGTGCGTGTGTGCCCCCGACGGACGGGAAAGGGCCCGGACGGGACGGAATGTGAGTGGAGCGGATTTCAATTTTTCAGCCACTTTACCCATCCCTGTACGCCAAGCCAGCGATATCACACGGCGTCCCGCACGTCAACCAACCGACCCTCTTTCCGACCACGTTGACGTTTCAGCGGGACGAGTACTCGGCGCATTTATCGCGCGTGCCGTATACCTTTCCAGGTGGTGCGTACACGCCGACGATGTATACCGGAGACGGGCAACTCAAAGTGACTCGACGGCCGATTTTCGAAACTTAAAATGATCTCTTGTGTTCAGTATATTATCATGTGTTTTATTATCGATGATTTTTTCGAGATACAACTTAGGCTGTTTTACTATATTTCAAGTAGTAAACTAAAAATATAGTAAACTTTTCGACGGTGAAAATATCGAAAGACAGTCCGGGCCGGATAAAAAGGGACAGCCAGTTGCCCATCCCCGATATATACAATATACAATATGCTCGGAAAGTTCCTTTGACTCGGGCACTGTTACTGTGCGCACGTTCCTTCCTAAACCGTTTTCCATTCTAGGTTCGAAGAAATGAACCGGTTCCTTTCCTCGTTCCTGGACCGTTTTAAAAATATCCGGGGAAAGAAATTATTTACAATATATAGATCGGACATGCTTTTACGTGTCCCCCCCCCTCCTCCTGATTTTTTGTGTCGTTTCTTTTATTTTTGACATTGAAAAACTCCGCGCCACGGATCGCATATTGGTGGTGGAAGTTGGCAACTCGAACTTTTGGGTATAAATGTATTGGCTATATAAATGTAACGTCCGTCGGAGTAATGTATGTTTTGAATCTGATTATTGGACCAGTAGATTCCAATATTGATCACAAACACTTTTATACTATATATATAGTGTTTACTGTTTATGATCAACGATTTTGGTAATTATAGAATCTAGTTAATTCTTTGAAGAGGCCATTTTTCGATTTTCCCACTAATTTTCTCCAGCTTAACAGAATAAAATACTTAATAACCAACAAAACATTCACATTCATTCAAAATTTCCAAAATAATAATTAAATAATAAAATATGTATTTATATATTATAATTTTTTAGAAAACTTATCGTGTATTTTCTGGAAAAAATTTAAAATCGACATACAATCGTTTGTGTGTATGTGTGTATGCGTGCAAAGTGGAGTCATTGAAAAATACGATCGTTTTCACTGTTATCCTTATTACCCTGTTACCCTATTACTCTATTACCACTATAACCGTTCTGACCCAGCAGGTTTTAATCCTGCCAGTGAAATTGAATCGTTACATTATGTTATAAATATATATTTCCGTACATAGTAGATATGTATATGATATTGTATATATAGGTAAAGTAATACATAGTAATAATAGATAAGAAAAAAGAAAACAATTTAAAAGATAAACCGAAAAATAATGGTCTTTCGAAATTTACGATAAATTTATTGCGTTTTCGATTATTAAACCGTTACCGTCGTTACGTATACATGATTTGGAAAACAAATGTTTCCATCCATGGTGTTAGGTATTTGTGCGGGTATCCACTGTGAGATTTACCCGGTACAAATATTTTTCAAGTAGTTGGATATCAAATCAAAGGAATTCTAGGATAAATATCCAAATGTAAATGTATTTGTGAAATTGAACCGAGTGACATTTTTTTTTAAAAAATATAAAATACAATATAACATTACTCTAACATCACTACGAGCATAATGAGAAAAATTACCAGAAAGTAGTTGATCATGAACATTTGTTGAAAACGTATTGCCAACAAAAACAAATTTCATTCTCCTTCGCCTTCGCAAACTATTTGGGATCGGCCAAAAATATAATAAAAATAAATCAAGATAAATAATTTTTATTTTTATTTGTTTTTTTTTTTCATCATTTTAAATAATTTAGCACATTATTTTGCTTCAACAAGGAGACAAATAATGATTTTATTATTTTTTCAACGCAACCAAAGTATACAAATAATGTTTAAAATTTCATTTTTCTGGAAACTTTTTCTTTTATAAGAACGGTACAAATTTGTATCTAGACACGCAATCCCCAAATGTATTATTGAATATGTTATATATTTTTGTCAGTATGAAAAAATTGAAAATATTTTGCTTATGGAACTTTTTCGTAATAATAACATCTATTTATTTTTTTCATATTGTGAATAAGGTTATCAAATATTTGAAATTATAACTAATATATTAGTATTATTACTATTTTAAATTTGTATTAGGTATATAATTGATATAGAAAATAAATAGTCCTTTGAAGAAATATAACTAACCAGTAGGGTCGTACGAAGGGCAACCATCTCATATAGGTAAATAATGTACGTTAATGAATGTGGAGTAAGATCGTTTACGTTTATTTTTCGCACGAAATGACTAAAATTAAATTAAATTATTTATTTCATACTTTGGTTTAAAATATAATATTTTTTACATTGAATATTATATATATATATATATATATATATATATATATATATTTAGTCAGTAGATATACGCAGCATTTTATTGAATTAATAATCATTTTTACTTATCTTCAAATTCCGTTTCACTAAAGAACTAATTAGCTTAATATTAAAATGTATATATGCGATACAGTATATAAGTATATTAAATATTCATTATTCTCACATGAAAAGCTTTTGATTTACTCATCGTACACGTAATTATATGTTGGTTTTCAGTATTATATCTACGTACAGTATTATTTAATTATTTACTATCAAATTCAATTAAAATTGACTTGATAAATTATAATCTTTAGGCGGTTTGGCTTAATGGAAAATATGAATTTATCATATAGCTGTGTTTATTTTGGAATATATTTGGTATACATTTAAAAATAAAACTCAATAAATAAACATGGAATATTCTTTGTGAAAACAAAAAATACTGTATTTTTAAAAAATATTAAAACAATAAAGATGATTATCAGTAATGAATAGAAAAATTTTAATTAATTGTGCCTCTTTCAACTAGGTTTTAAACAATATACTTTAACTATCACTTGATAAATTTTATTATACAATGATATTAAAGGTATACCGGTATTTTTACGATCGCTATATAAATGATTCGTTAAACGTAAAAAAAAAATGGAAAATATAAAATAAAATTTTATCACCGATTGTACAATTTTGATTTAAGTTTAATGTGTATAATATTTTTAGTATAATTTTACTGTTCATAAAATGTGACGTAGTATATTATCGTATAATTATTTTTCAAAGATGACGTAATTTTCCTATGTATAAAAATATAGTATATTACAAAAAAAATGTATTAATAATATTAATGAAATTCTATACATTAATTTTGTCACTGTGCAGCCGACGAACTTTCGTTTAATTAATAATCAGTTATTTGTAATTTTAAATATCTATTGAAGTAATAGATACAATTCTTAAGTAAATAATAACTTTTTCACTTATGTTTAATCAACCATTGGAAGTATAAAATAATTATTGTTTAAACAGTATATATATATATGTACGTAGTTATTAATTATATCAGTCATGATATTTATTATATGTACTAATATGGATAATATAGTTATGAAGAACAAATTGACAAATGACTTAACAAAACAATTTTAACAATATATTATATTGAATGTTTTATTAGTCTAATGATATTTATATCTCTGTAATAAAATATAAAATGGGAGATTATAGATGAATTCTTCAGAATATATTGTGCACAGGAGTTAAGGGAGAAACGAGAGAGAGGAGAGAATATTTTTAATAAAATTCGTTTCAGAAAGTTGTGTGTACATTGTACACTCAATTTTATATCTTATCATTACTTAAAATTTTATCCCATTTTCTTATGTTTTTTGTTAAATATACCTATATATATAAATATATATTAATTTTTGATTAGTGGCCTATTATGCGAATTCTGATTAATATTTAAAAAATAATAAACATTGGAATTTATGATGTAGTAGGGTGGTAACTTTTAACATCTATAACATGCTATAACAGTACTTTTTTACTCTAAATTATATTTACTATAATATATTAAGTATTATCAGTTAATAAATAAAAAGTTTAAAAAAAAATCCTTTAAAACCATAAAAATGACCATAGGAATGGAAGTACTTTGCTTGTCGGGTAGGTACTTATGGCGGATATATTTAGTTGGAAAGCAATGATAAATGATTTCTTCCAATAATATGATTTTGAGCAGATTAGAAATTAAAAAATTATAAATTTAAATTATATTGAAATTATAAAACCATTACCCAGAGATAGTGATTACATATTGCAGATATGTCGTTACAAAATTATACAATATGACTACGATATGTGTGTAATACCAGTTTGTTCTTTTTTTTTATGTTGGTAATATTTTCAAAACATTTTGACATTATATACATTGATGGAGAATTATAGCGTTGAAACAATGTAATTGATTTCATATTATAGAAAAGTTTCATAGAAATATTACGAAAACATTTAATCACAATATTAAATTATAAAATAAAAAGAGAGAAAAAAATGAAAAAAAATAAAAATAAAAAAATACTGAACGATTTATCAGCCTCGCCTCTTGATTATTGTAAGACCACATTTCTTTCCATGGTTGCGGGTGTGATGAAAATTCGAAAGAAATTTCCATCTCGTCCACTGGAATCGAATCCTCTATCCCAGAATAGCACATATATATATATATGCGACACTGACCACTGTCTAAACATTCATACAAGTAAATTTTGAACTTTAGATACTTAACCACTGAGATAATTAAAACATTTAATGTTTACATATAAAATTCAACTAAGTACCCAGACTATTAATCATAACTTCTAGACAATATGCCTTTAATGATATAGATTAATAGATTTACATAAAGAAAGACATATTTGAAATTCGACCTATAACGAACGAAAAGTGGAAAAATGGGTTTCGGTTTTTATTCAACGCATTGCCCATAACCTACTTGTCATTGAAGTCTGAAATTCGCAGAGAATATTCCATACATAGACACCCACTGTGAAAGGATTTTCCATTAAAACTGTTCACGGGAGAGGCCAGGTAGTTGGGCTGGTATTATACATGTATTTGTATTGCACGTAGTAAATATCTATACAATATGTTTTAATTACCAAGTATAATCACATCAGTCTCTTACTATCCCATCTCAAATTGAAAGTTCCACACCAAATTCAAATATAATTTTAAATATTGTTTAGAACACGAATATACACAAAATACCTAATTGGCATATTTGAATACACTTATTTTCACAATATTTTCGAAATACGATTTTTTAAACATCGTTTTCAACATAAATATAACACATGTGAAATATAAAAATAAAATACATGTTTTCACAGAAATATTCAAAAAAATAATCCCATTAAAATATATTCAAATCGCATTATCATAAATATTGTGCTGAACTAATATTCAACACCTGTCTAAAATATTACATTTACAATATTTGTTTATAAAATATTTGTAACACAAATAAAGAATAAGTCTATTAAACAGGTAACCACACGACAAATGCATTTGTTATTTTATTAATTCCCTCTCATTTATAGAATATTTCCATTAGAAACGCTATATTGCCTTTACGCTTTCTCTAGAGCTACTGTAAAAATGGAAAAATTACCGTTTTAAAGTACCAACCAGAAGGAATATCCATCAAAAACTTTCTTAACTCTAAATCTCCTACTTGACTATTTTTACCCAAATAAGTGTATACGTAGAGAACACATCATCACGAAACCAATAGATTCTCACTCTACTCGAAATCTAAAGAAAGACGAGGCCAACACGTTCAAAAGGATAACGATTTGCGTCGGGATGTTCTATAATATTATCATGGTGTACGTAATATTGTAATATACGGTTATGTACATAATTTTTATCGACCATCCTTTTCCAGAATTAAACTACACATATAATAATATTTCTCGTGATATCCGTCGATAGTATACACATTTTATGTAGGTACAAGTAGAAAATGATATTTTACGTAAGATCATTCTTCCGACTATAATAATCATTCCATCTCTATTGTTGCATACGGACCCAAAAGTATTATATAAAATTAGAACGTGCAGTGTTTGAACTATCTATATCATATGTTAGACTATGATACGTCCCGATTTTGGAAGTTGAGTCCGGTTTTTGTCCCCTTTTTTTGCTCATTTACCGAAAATTTTGGTAAATATTACCAAATTATCTTTTTTTTTTTTTGTTTATTCACGTTTTTAAGCAAGTAATTCCAGTTCTAATTCGACATTTTATTACGATATTTTCACTTTTTTTTATTGTTGTCCCATTTTTAATTTTCAAAATAAAGTCACCCTAATCTATGCGTATATATATATATATATATGTATATATATATAATATTATAATAACGTGTATAGGCTTGTGTATTTTTGATACTTAAGTTAATAGTTTCGATTTATTATTAAAAACATGGCTTTTGTACGTTTCCGTGATTTATATGTGCCGTAGAATGATCCACATTATTATTAAATACAAAAGATCGTCGGCATGTTTTCTGTACAGGAAATTTACGACAGACCGTATTCTGGAAAAATAAATTAAAAATTTGTCACCGTACGCGTTTTATACACGACGAGAACATTTTGAAAATGTCGCTCCAAGGAATGTACGGATAATGACCCATTGTACATACGACGTGTTCGTGAAATTTAAATGGTATAATACGGTGGTACCATCGTCGTAACATCGTGTTTTTTTTTTTTTAGTATTTTAGTATTTTCGGAACATTTTTGTGCTGATAGTTTTACCACTTTTTTCGACATAACGTTATATGCGAATATAACTGTTTATATATAAGAAAAATATTATTACGTTATATTAAAACAAACCGAGTTTGGTCAAACACATACGTATAGTACATGCGTTTTATGTTTATTCTCATATACATATTATATTGTAAGATGTATATTAAATATTTTACGATATGTGTAAACTTTACGTGCGCATACTGCGCGGATAACGATTTTTTTGTCAAAACAATTTTATACTAAGGAAAATAAGTCAGTATCTGTTTATATGTTTTACCTATAGTGCGTCACAAAAGTTAAAACTTCATCCCTATCTACCTTCGCGTTTATTTATTCGCAAAAAAAAAAAAAAAAAAACAAACGGCAAAAAGTAAACACCTTTTTGGCGAATTACTTCTTAAAAAAAGAAAGTTTTTTTGAGGTTTTGACGAGCTCGCCCTTTTTATTTTCCATCTTATTCATTCAGCCGATCTTGCTGCATGGGTTTCGATGACTGCTATTTACGCTCGCCGTGCTTTTGCGAAACTCATCCGAGATCTTATATTGTTATATGTTTCCATCGCGTTATTCTCGCGGGACCCACGAAGGTTTGAGGCGTTTTTGTGATACATAACGTATATACGTACCTCTTCTTCCTCCAGGGGGACATTATTTTTTCTCTCTTTTTTTTTCCTTTTTTAACATAAATATTGAGAACACAAATAGGAAATGGGTTTAAATTTCAATGAAATACACAAAATCAATCGTACGCTAAACACGTATTCGTGTAATTCAATCGCATGTCAAAACGAAAAACCTAATCAGCTTACTCCATCGTAATATACAATATATTGGTGCCTAAGTTATTCGTTTTCTTGATGATATTTTAACTCGTCCTCAGAGTGAAGTATTAAGGACTTGATTTTTATAACCAGTGTTTAGGATTAGATTAAGCTGACCTATTTATACGTTCGGTTTTTTGCTCGATTGTCTCGCTTTTCAGAATTGTGTCCCGTAATCAAAATTAATTTTATACGGGACGCTTAGTGTCCCGATTTTGAAAGTGGGGTCACGTTTAATTTTGTTATTGAGGAAAGATTGCGATTACATTTTTTTGTTTTTTTTTTTTTTTTTTTTGTTCATATATCTTTTTAAATGGGATTCGTGAAAATGTTGGCAGGAAATTATTACTATTGGCATTTTTTTTTTTATTGTTGTCCTAATATTTAATTTTTAAAAAATGGTCAACCTAGATTACAAATAAATATTTTTAAAATTTAAATTAAGATAACAATTTATATTTTATTTAGGTAAAAATAAAGATAACTGAATTGAATTTTATCTAGATAAATATGAAATAGATTGAGTTTTGTCTATATATATTTAACATAAAATTAATTTAATTTAATTTTTAAACAATTGCTATTACATTAACAATATATAGAACTAAAGTATTATTATTTTGCATTTAATTTAATGTTTAATGTAGATTTAAAAAAAAATAGTTCGATACATAATATTACATGTAAATCATATTTCATTAAATTTCATGTGGGAGTGTACTTTTTTTTAAATAATTATCTACATCCCTTTACCTAAGTATAATAATGAATTTGGTTGTTCATATATATTCCCCTTTAAACTATTTATTTACTTAAAACATATGTAGGTGTATATATATTTACCTGTATATGTATATCTTCACTATTGTGCAAAAGGAGAAAAATTGTAAAAATTTATTTTTTGGTTAAACATTGTTTCAATATTGAAATTATCAAAAATCATAAAAAAAATTATTGTATTAAAAAAAAAAAAAAAAAAATGAACCGTAATTAGGTATATTGAAATAATACATTTTCACTCTATGGCTTGAATAGTATATTATTTATACTCATTTAATATAGATAAATTGTTTATAAATTTTAATTCCTAACACTACTTATAATAATTAAATTATTGTAGGTATGTTAAATTTGTTTTTTTTTTTACGTATAAAATGTATAAACAATTTAACGAGGTTTCGAACTCAATAAATGATCTTCCAAACCGTTATTTAATTATTATATAGAAGCCGAGATACGTATTTATTCATGTACAAATATTTAGGTTATCTAAAATTTTAACAAAATGTAATAGTAATATAATTTATATAGACAAACTCGCCGAAAGAAATAATATATGTATCGTAGGCATACAAATTCAAATTCAAGTAAAAGTCGTTTGTTCTTATTACGGAAATCCCAATCAGACTTACTTTTGAATAGGTACTTTAAATTGTGTTCCGGAATACCTTAAGATATCGTGACTGAAGTTTTTAAAACATTTTTTATGTAGATCGTTTCATTTGCGGACCGCGAAAAACTTTTAAAACCACTTTTATAAACCAAACCAATTTTTATCGACTTTACTAAGTTCAACGCTTCGTCTATCGTTATAATACTTCCAAAATATAGTTAATGAATTGCATCGAATTCAAATATACCATAAAAACTTTTATGTAAACATCGTGCAATCATGTATATTTTATATTTTCACGAAATACGGGGGTTCTAAATAACCTAATAAAAACATATTAAATGTTATTTTTAGATCTTGGTTCAAAATACATACAATACTTCAAGTTATATATAGATAACCGTTTATCTATGTATATTATTAGTCATTAAACAGAATTCCCCTAGTATTTTCATTTAAACAATTTCACTTGATTCCAAAAATCACTCTAAGAAATAGATGAAAAAAATTTTTAAAAAAATGTCACTGGATATTCGATCAGGCATGATCGACGGTTAATGATACAATAAAATTGAATATTTATTATTATTGTAATCATACACTGAAAACAGTGAAAGCGTATTTGGCCGACAACCGTAGAAAACACACTGAAAATAAAAATAGGTTGAAAATGACAAATTATATATTTATTTTCAGCAAAAAAAGTTTACAATTTGTTATATCCACAGTGGTGTATTACAACGATATACATATGTTGTAAATATAATATAATAAAACTTAGAATATGTTACGTAATAATATTTATTCTATATGATATTTTGTGAAGTTCAATTTAATAAAATCGTAATTTCAATAACGTCTGTTATTTTTCGACTTAAATAATTTACTTTGATCATAATTCCTGTTGAACTGTGGGCACGTTATTATATATCCCCAAAACTGTATATATCGTGTACGCAACCCACGAGTTAAACGTTTGGTGATCACTTAAATTACGTACGTAAAATAGAGTTACTTCGAGATTTCATTTTAGACAAATTGGTCGGATAATGTTTAATGGTGTGAAAACTATTTATTTTCAGTTCCATTCCTTCATGTCGTATATTGTACGATAAACGGTTTAAGAGGTTATATCGTTTGGGTTAAACGCTCCCTATACAGGGATGATAGATAATAATATAATCCGGATTTTTGGAAACTTTATCAAAATAAATACAATACAAACATTATATAGTTAGTTAACTAAATGGACTAGTTTGTGGCCTACTCTCGGAAAATATGTAATAATAAAAAATGTGTACTTTAAATTGTAAAACTATCATATTATTACTATATAATTTATGTTCAATTGAATAAGTAATCATTTAACAAAATTGTATTAATACAAAAACAACATTGCTATGTATAGAACAAAACATATAGTAAAGTATCCAAGCAATTTTTGTATTTTATTAATCTCATTTTTATTTTTTTGCAAAATGTATTTTTAGATTTTTTGGTAACACGCTTAGTTTCGAAGTCATAGCACTTGAAATTTCGAGATTTTAAATTAGTTTTAGTTAAACATAACTATAACACAGATAACATGAAAACAGATAGTGCACTTAACTGTAAACAAAAACTGGCTGATAATGAGCTCGCCGAAAGTACTGTAACAATGTTAACGGAACAAAATTATTTAATGTGTCATATAATATGCGGTAATACTGATATCGTTATGCAATATTATCGATATACCGTCAGATCAAAATAATAACACAGATAACGTTTTATCTGTGATAATAATTTTAAATTAAATAACTAATACATGTACTAATACTATACTTTTCTTATTTTACTTTTACATGAATATGTTATTCTTTGGTCTATGGTTATAAGTCATAACATGACAATATGGCATGAGTCATAATACATGAACTAAAACTTTTACCTAACTAAATCCAATAGTTTTGCGTTGATACCTGTGATCACACTGATTTGGGCGACACTTATTAGAACACCGTATTCAATTTTTACATTGTTTTATAGGGAATGCACTATCTGTTTTCATGTTATCTGTGGCTATAGTGTCTAGGTGCGGTCATTCACTCATGATAATCGCTTAGCCAGTAAAATGGTTTAAAATCGTAAATATCTCCTATTTATCGTGAAACACCACTTTAAATATGACAAATTAAAGATGGTTAGACTATAATATTATTAAAAATAAAACCACATAAAAAATCATAAATTAAAGTATAAAAAAGTAAAAAAAATAATTTATTCGCGATGGTATCCAACCAATATATCGTGAAACAAACGGATGAGAAAATAATTTGTTCTTCCATAATACTACAACTTATACAAGCTTAACTACAAGCTTATCAGATGATGATTAGTAGATGTATATGTGATTTATAGCGCAGTCCATTTATTTAGTAAGTTTATATTTGGTCTACGGTAGTTTTATCGTAGATTTTATTGTAAAATGAATGTTTATACAATAATTAATTTGATATGAAATGTCTTTCTTTAATATATATATATTGTAACTGTTCGTTTTATAAAGACACGAACTATTAATTAGATCGACGTAAAACCACGCCTAAAAGGGGACCAGGTAATTTAATTAAAGATGTTTTTTGTTTCTTCGAATAATCCATACACAGTGTAAATCTACGTTTTTATCTAAATTTCTATAACCAAAACGTTCTAGCCATTAAATTTCGATTTTCTCATGAGCTTGTAATTTTTCAACCATTCCGATTGACGACTGTAATATCGAATCGATCCTTTCGTTTTTCTAATTTTACGTTGGTATAAACCATTATTAAGTTCGCTTAACTATAATGGAAAATAGATTGTTTAAATTATGTGTACGGTATACACCCAGCTATACTAGTATAATGAGTGATGACTAGAGTTATTTGTTGTACTAAACGTTATGATTTAAAAAATTACCTCGGATGTTAGAAAATTAAATAATTGAACTTTAAAATATATTATAATTTATTTATCAATAAACTAATATATTTTGCCTCGTTATAATCAGTAATTATGTTTTGTAAATTATTAGATTTTGATCAAATAATGTGTAACTATAAAATTATTCGGTATTGATTAAAAATCAAAAAATTCCATAGATAAGTCCCACCTTCTTCTCTCCTCGGACATGATAGTGTGTTAATATTATTTTAAATTTTAAATAAATATAAATCATTGCACTTTAGAGACAATTCTAAGATTAATTTGGTAAGTTCATTATAAAAAATAATAATAATAATCAGTAACCATGCTAAATTGATTTGTGATTTTGTTATTTCTCTAATACATTTTAAATTTATTTTCGTTTAATAAGGTAATTATTTTCTTGACGCTTGAGAAAACTATTAAAAAAATTACCTGTTTAATATACCAGCTAGAACTTGCAGTTTTCTATCAAAAAATTTCTTTACACCAAAAATCTTATGTGACTCCTTTTATGTCCTTTAATATAATTGTTGAAAATTTTGGAACATTTAACTTTGTCAATTTAAATAATAGACCTACGTGTTGGGCATTTATGTATATGTGGTTCTGCTATTATAGAATCCTTATCAGAGATTCACTTACCCTAAAAGCTGAAAAGATAATGTGGATAATGTGATTTATTACAGCAGCTACCGTACGTATATTAATACTAAATGCCGGGAAGCTTGAATAAAAACGAGATTATCAAAGAAGAAAATTATTTTCACTTGTTTATAAATTTGGAAATGTTTGTATTATTTTATGTTGATTTCAAATATAATCAAATTACACCACACTCATAACACCAAACCACTTTTTAGTATACATTTATTACATTCATAATTATACCTCTATTGTTTGTAAAATTTTGGGGCAGTGAAATCATATTAGAAAGGATAAATTATATAACAGAGCATAATGATAACTGGTAAGAAGTTAATAACATTTAAATTGTAATATACCAAATAATCGATAACCTTTAAATTATCATAATGCCAAATACTGAAACTATGTAACGTTTAATTTGTCATAATGTTAATCGTTAAAAACTCAACAACGTATAAATTAGCATAACGTTAAGAATATCAATTATATCTATATTGAGTTACTGCACAGAAAAATATAATAGATTATAACAAAATTTTTGAATCATTACAGCGTATACAATAACAGCCAGAACGAGCTCGGACCGGTGGCAAATTATATTGTACACTATGGTATATAACATATTAAAAACAAATTTTTCGGGTAGTCCAAACCCGAATTTTGTATTGCTCATAACTCAAGAGGAAGTGAACCTAGCGCATTGTGGTTTTGGCTACCCTTCATTTGATTAAATCTCCTATCCATAGGTATATATTAAGGAGGTAGGGGAGGAACATAGCCCCTCTGGAGAATACCCAAAAAAGTGACTTTTAGTGTGTTATATACCAGAGTGTATAACATACTTTAACATCAGTTCGAGTCCGATCTGACTCTTATTAAATTCGCAGTAGTGGTGATTAAAAAAGAGTCCTATACATCGCCATGTCTACAGCGAAGTGTATCTAGTTATTCGTGTTTTTAGCAATCCCTTCCCTATTCTTTAAAACCCATATCTGTGGGTATCTATTATCTATCAAGGGAGGAGCATGCTCTCCCTGGAGAATAACTTTACAATGGACTGTTGTTTAAACTGGTAGGTTAAAGTATAAACATTTTAAAATTTTATTTAAGTTTGTCCCCACTCCCCCCAGAAATTTGTCCTATGAACGCCGGCCCATGCCTCTATCTTCTTATACAGTCACTTCATCCAAAAGTACGAATGTAAGTAGATCTAGGTAATTAATTTTTAATTTTTCAGTTCATAATCGGTACATTCCGGAATATGTCAAAATAGTAAGCCCTGGGTCATGTAGATAAAGTGCATTTATTCATATTCTAATGTTATTTATTTGTGTGTAAATTATAGGATGTACTTACAGGTTTTTTTACTTGAGAAATTAATATATGTATATATAAATAATTATAATATTATGATAGTTTATTATTTATATTACATAGACTTCACTAGTGCGAATTGTTGTATATATATATATGTATATGGCATACGATATCGTAATGTGTAATATTTCCCGTCTATATCTGTTAGATGGCACATAACTGTCACAAAGTGCCGTCACATTTGAAATCATAAACAGACATCTTATAGATTACTACATCATTGTGCACACAGGGCATCAAAATTCCAATTCCATCATTTAATCAGTCGAATTAAACAAAGTCTTTAATTGAAAATAAAATTATTCAGATTACCCGGATTATCCGGACGATTTGGATTTTAGACATACGGTTACGACTATCCGGTTTATCCTAAAATCCGGACGATTCACATCACTAATAAGTACAGCCTCAGTATGATAATATATACTCTAATAAATATACATAAATACATATATAAAATATATTTATTGTGAAAATTATAAATATATAATAGGAACGAATGTCTGGCCCACTATAATAGATCAATATATCATACTTCTGTTATAACACGTGGTAGTCGATAGCTGGTAATTGTAAATAAAAATTTGATTATAATTTAATATATTAAATCAATATTTAATTCAAATTTTAGGTACACACTAACCACTAATTTTTTTTCCCAAGTAATAAACAGAAATTTTCACGTAATTAAAATAAAACCCAAATTCTCAAAAATGTACTTTTTATTGTCAGCAAATAAGAATTTCAGTAACAAAGTTACAATCTTCAGTGCAGAATATAAACTACTGACAAAAAGGTTTTTGGTTTGCACTGAATATGGTAACTTTGATACTGCAATACGTATTTTCTGGCAATATAATAAAAAGTAAATTTTTGTGGATTTAGGTTTTATTTTATTTATATAAATTATTCACAGGTACTCAAAACCCGATTGGAATGGCTAGCGTAAATCGTTACAGAAACGATAAACAAAATGGTTTATAAAATATATAACAAAATACAACGTTAAGCCATAAAAACGTTTATATTATCATAACGTGAAATACTACAAATAGTTGACGACAAATTGATTTGTCACATACATAAAGCTAAACATTATAAAATTTGATGAGTTTAAATCGTAATAATGTGAAACGTGAAAAATTTATAATTTTTAATTATAATTAATTGTAAAAGAGTAAAGTACTAATGCAATCATTAACGTTCTAAATGCAATAACGTGGTAAAACACTAAAAAGTTTTAACGTTAAAATTGTGGAAATGTTAAACGATATTATTATACATGTTTTTTATTAAAACTCTAATATAAATCACAATAACGTAATCGTATTCAATAATCCTATTCGATATAAAGTTACAAATTAAAAAGAGTCCTTATATATCGCCGACATTTTTATACGCTACATTTGCCAATTTTTCTGTATTTCATCCGTGTCGACGCGGTGGACATTGTGTATAAGGTGTAAGTATTGAGTTACGGTTATTCACCTGATACTCAGCTGTCTACGATATAATTTTATTTTACATGCATATATCATAAGGAAACCTATTTTACATTATGCCACAGGTATTATATTGTGATACCCGAAATTGTCATTCATATCCGAGACGCGTAATGCGTAAAAAATTGAATACGCTTATCCTTTCGATATAATATCACACTGATCAGATACGTCGGTCATCCCGAAGCCATTAGTTCTGTGTGGGAGAGGGAGGAGGCTTCTTTATCACCGAATTTCGATAACTCATATGGCAGAGTTATATGTGCGCTGCAGTTATCAACGATCAGTTGTGCGCATAGTCGATGGCATTCGCCGATTCTTTGCCTATACTACCAATCCTAAAAAAGACATTCCAAATGTAATTTTGACCACCACCGTCACCACCACCCCCACTACCACCAACCTTCTCCGGCTCACCTATCATACGCTTGTATAAACTTTGTTACCACAGTGCCGTCACCGAAAAAATGGTATGTCAATATCGTTTCCGAGTCTCTTCGTACGACGACCCACAACTCGAAAAAACCATTTCTAAAAGGAATCGGTGGACTTTTCAAACATTCGTGACATATTTTTTACAAACCCTATTACATAATATTATATATATATATATTGATTATATATTTTTATGATATACGTTGTATATTGTACAGACAACTAGACAAGTCTCTATATTCCATATTTTCGTTTATCCCTTTAAAATATATTACGCACAATGAAAGAAAATCGATATCCTAAATATTTGCAAAATAGAAACACCGTAAGACCAAATACAAACATAATATCATATTATATTATTGAATATTTCATCCAAAAGAGCACGTCAAACATATTTCATTATTCATTTGGGGCTATTTTATAGTAAACATAAAAAACAATCATTATCTACAATAATAACGTATATTACTACTATACAAATAGTTTGAACGTCCAATAACATAAATGACATGAATTAATTATTATAATTTCGTTTGATTAATACTATAAGTGTTCATTTACTAACTACTAATTGATTAGAGTTCCAAAATAACAAACGATTAGCGATTTATAATATCTATAGAACATTATAACATATTTATATACACGTGATTATTATTTTTCAAGATAATAACTTGATAAAAAAAAATCGAGTCATCATCAATTATAACACCTATGTATAATTAAGAGAATTGTTTTCGTTGGATTATTCTTAAAGAGGCGACGTACCATGGTTGCATCTTTACATTTTAAATGAAAACTACGTATTAGCATTTACCATTTTTATATCAACTTACAAACATTAAAAAAAAAAAAAATCGAAATAAAAACATACGATACATAACAATATTATCCAGAGTTCTACGTACCCATTTTATGATATACCTACTCGTAATTTTAATAACTTATAGTTAAAAAAATAATAATAATTTTTTACAATTCTCATAGAACATGAAAAATGAACATATCATAAATTGGTTACCGAGGGCTCTGCATAATGTTCTTTTTTTGTTTACATTTTTAAGGTATTCTCAAGTAGATACAACGAGAAATAAAAATATTATATTATTTCAAATAAAGTTATATGAAAATGTAGCTAAAATAACAATAATACAAATCATTGTGACATAGAATCACATATTTTTAATTGTTAGATTTTTATATTGTTTAAAACTTCTTTTAAATTGCTTGATATAAATACAAGTTAAACACTGGGCATTGAAAGTGTAAGATATAGGTATTCTTAGTGTTTAATTTATTTAACTTTTTTTTCCCCCATTTTATTCAAATTACTTCCGAAATATTTCAAAAAACGCCTTCAAGTATATAATATACCAAGTACCAAATTAATTTGATTTAAAATATACTCACACATATACCAGCTTATATTACATAAGCTTTTTCATACACGGCATACTTTTACGCGTTTTTTAATACGTTAAAATCATTCTACATAAAATAAAACATTATTGAATAATAATGCTCCCCTGAGAGAACATCAGGTTAGTATCATAAGAACATAATATAATTATAATCAATACAAATTGTATTTCTAATGTGTATTATAAATGCCTATATTGTTATATACAAATATCACTTTCAAAAATCTTTTTAAGTTAAAATATAATGCATAATTTACAAATCAAAATGCATAATTAAAGTCAAATATAACGAATACGTAAATATACGTAGATTTTATTAGCAAGATGCATTGTAGTAAAAAAAAAAAAATAAATAATAAACTTTTATGCGCTAAATTCGTATTTGATTTATGTTTGTCGGTATGTTTATATAATCATAAAAAAAAAAAAATAATAAACAATTATATATTATATATATAATATATATATTTACATTTTATATTGTCAAATCAGCAAAATCCCGCCCATAAGTCATACAATAAATATATATAAATATAATATATATATATATAAATAAATATATATATACAATAAATAAATATAGTTTTTTGCATTCGATCGTTCATTAATAATAATTAATCGATTCGCTTGGTGTTTTTTTTTTTCTTCCCTTATTTGTTTAATAACTGTCAATAACAACATTTGTTCGATATACGACCGGACGAGCAATCGCAAAAAAGTTGCCATTTATATTTTAATTTTACACATTAATATGAAATAAATGTAGAGTTTTGGTTCATTTTTTTATTTTTCAATGTCGACCTACAAAAGTCTTTAAAATATTTTTGAATGTCTGTTTTCGTAGACTCCGTACACCGTTCGATTCGGTTATTGCATCATACTGATTTATGTCGATGGATAACGGTGAGCAGGTATATGCAATACGATAAAACAGTCGTACAACCTATAAATTGGGGTTGAGTACAGCTAATTTTCGCGATGTAGTTCTATATATAATAATATAATAATAACATTGTGTGGATCTGCACGCGGGCCGTAATATTTATGACGTGAAAATTAAATTTAAACTCGCGATTGTTTATCTCATCGTGGAAATAATTTCACTCGAATAGAAAACACACACCAGGTTGTGGAAATTAACGTATCGTAACATATATATATATATATACTGATTGTATCGAACGACGTGTGTATTTAAGTATTACTGAGTATTATAAACGAATGAAATAAGTTAGTGTTATTGTATTAAAACAATTTCAAATATAAATTCTAGTTGTCGTGTTCAAAAGTAAGTGCGCAGTCGAAAAAATATATTTCGCAGTTATATTATATATAATGTATTATAATAGGTTAATAATAAAAAAAAAATTATTTTATTAACATTTTTATATATTATAATGTGTCATTAAAACATCGAATTAATAATATTATAAGTCATATATTTTCAACAGTGAATACCTTTTGGATAATTCAATAATGAATATTTTCACTATTATTATTTAAAAGAAATTATAATAATAATGCATTTAAAAAAAGCCTTCCGGGGACCGGTCAACAGGTAACGGAAGTATGTACATATTATCTCTTTGGTCCTTGGACAGGTGAGTGTAGTTTTATTATTTTAGACTTAAGAATAACGATAAATCATGTTGCATTCGAAAACCGATGGTGAAAGAATAAAATTTCACTATATAAAATAACTATTCTCCAATTCATAACGATAATATTAATATTTTTTTGATAACCTTAAGAAAACTACATAAAACAAATTAAAAAAATTAGCTCATTAATATACCAACTAGAATCCATTTTCTACTAAAAACCATCTTTACCCCCAAAACTTTTATCTGAATTAAAAAGTAAAACCAACATTTTCGAATAAAAAAAAAAAAATACTTAAACTTTTTTTTCATATTTATCTTTTAATAATTAATTATACCAATAGTATTTTCAGATTCAAAATTTTATACTTTAATCCTATACAAATTTTTATTTGTTTTTTGACATTTAATTGAATGTTCACTTACTTTAAAAATCATTACACAACTAAAATCTTAGTCGGCCTAATTTACTGAAAATTTCTGAATATTTATTTTTATTCAGAAATTTTAAATACATTTTTTACCAGTGATTTATATCGATTATATATATGATATTATTGTCATTTTATTATTTTTCATTAAAATTAATAATACAAAATAGGTACTTACTCTATTTACATTTAATTCTTGCCCGATCGATACAATATAAATTGGTTTTATTACAAGATAGCAATCAAACATTTGTTATATCTACAATATTTTACCAATATTATGTAATTACTATTATATCAATAAATATATATTATTATGGTTATTTTGATAATTTGACAGTAAGTTATGAAATTGATAATAACTATTATATCAACATAATAAAAATGTATGCAATTTTGACATTTTTTTTTGTTAAAAAATTTAATTCTGTATCCTTATAGTAGTTAATTATATGTATATATATTTTTTTTTTTACTATAACCAATTACTTTGTATAACAATAGATATTAAAAAAAATAGCAGCAGACAATAGTTAGTTGAACTACATTTTCATTGGCTGTATAACGACGATATCTAAGATGATTGAATTGGTATTTATATAAATATTATCAATGGTTTTTTAGGGAATTTTTTTTAAGGGAATTATTAAAATATATTAATTTGCTTTTTTAATTATGATAATGATAATTAATTTTTTTTAAATTTTATTGCCAAATTAGAATTTTACCTTAAAACATATCAATGCACTATCAAAGAAATTATAATAAAAATTATTAATTGTGTTATGGGAGTATAATGAATATGTGATATTAGAGACTCACTATTTAATGAGTAATGTTGTAATGTATAGATAAATATACTATATATGTGTATAATTGGGTTTTTTTTTTTTTTTTTTGGGGGGGGTCTTTTTGATTTTTGAAATGTTTATTAATTCAAATTCAATATCAAATCGATTTTACGACTGTGGTAATAAAGTTAGCAGGGAAATTTTTTTAAGAACTAGGTATATCGATCAGTTTATTTGGTAATTTGGTAGGAAGCCAGTAAAATTAAACCGGAAAGTAATGCATTAACCTACATTTCCCATGCCAAAATTTCCATCTGTCATTCGGTTAAAATACGTTTTCGGGTTTATAGTGAAAGCTTCATTGCTCCGTGAGTTTATGTGAAAATAAAAATAACATTTTTCGATACCTATTATATATCCAGCAAGGTCATAATTAATCTACTCACTCCGAATATTTCGTTATTTGGCTAAAATAATTTGATAATCATATATTTAATTTTATTCACAACGTCAATTGTAAATTATTTTAAGCATTTTTCAGTCAAACAGAATAATGTTGTTTGGACTAAAGTAGCATGAAATAATAGGGTCAGTGATTTCTATTTTTCTGAATTATTTGAACAAACAAGAAAATGAAAATTAATACAAATATCTGATTGCGTATTTGTAGTTTGTGTATACCTAATATTATGTAATGTATACTATGCAATGTAAATTTTTTTGTTAATAATAATTTATCAATTAAATTCAATTATTGCGACTTATACAAATATTAGTTATTATTAATTTAGTGAAAAACTTAATTTGAAAATTTATGCATTATTTGAAGCAGGGATTGAAATCGATTCCGAAAATAGCGGTAACCGTGAAAACTGAAAACCGATATTAAGCGGTATTTTAAATACATATATGTATATTGTATCTCGATAAACGGTTCTTTGAATATTTAAAAAATAAATGGTAACCACTTCTCGGTTAAAAACCGATTCCTATTATATTATTATATTATATTGTAATAGTGTGGTCACAATATCCTTAGCGTGGGTTTAAATTAAACCCTAAAACTAAATCAAACGGATGTGATATTCATATTCAACATAAATATTAGCGCAAAAAGTACCTAACACATAAGAAACAAAGTTAATAGAATTATAAAATAGATAATAGCTGGTAATACGTTAGCATACAATTTAAAAAAAAAAAAAAAACGAAATCATTATCGAAAACATTATCTGAGACATTATATAAAACCCTTAAAATTGACCCTGTTCATCATGTTCATATGTAAATGGGAATGAACATATTCTTATTTTATGTAGAACTTGTGGTTATTACAGTATACAGTTAACACTGTATAACAATAATGTAAAGGATAACAAAATGAATAATGAATATGTTATCGGATCGTGTAATATTTTATGTCATTGTCGAAAAAGTATTGTATTTGTACGTAAATATTGTTGCAACACGTGTGGAATAATACAATTGCAGAGTCGACACGAGGTATACCGAAGAGTTTATAGGTATTATTATATTATACCTATTATATCGTATATATATATATGTAGCTCTCGAGATTTTTTCGTAAATTGTAATATTTATGTGTAGCAATATATTTTTATATAATACATTAGTCGTTGCTGTAACAAAATAAATGAAACCTGATATTTTATCATTTTTCTTACAAAAGAATAAACACATATATATATATATATATTGGTATTCAGTTGAAAAAAACATAAAATAAAAACAGCGTGTTTTAAATTGACAATTATTATTATAGATCACATAATACATTATCTGATTTTGAGCGAGATGATATATTATCTAAACGTAGACATGATTTTTGCAAGATGTTCATGTGAACGACGTAAAAAAATTCTACATAATATAATATATTTTTTATCTAAATTATCCGAATTATCTAAGTAAATTTTAAACTATCATCGTCGATTATCTAAGAATGTATATAGTGATGTAAACATCGTGAACTTTTATTATATTTGACTGCAGGAGAAAAATTAAACTCTTCGACGTACCAAATATTTTTTCCATGTAAATACGAATATAATATTGCTATATCAACAGCTTATTTTCGCATAAATACATTTTCGAATAACATCAGCACGTATGCAATAAAGCAATAGAGAATGTTTTTTTTTTTTTATCGAAGTGTAACGACTATCATAATATGTTATCTGCTCATAAATTATGTATTCTTATCCCAAATGGTATTGGATGATCGTTTTATTGTTCACACCTAATTTTTTCTATGAAAATTTATATTTTTTTAAATTTTGTTATTTTTGTGTACTTGAAATACTTATGATTTATGTCAGTATAATATATTCATAAAAAGTTAAAAAATTTTAAAATTTGTTATTCTTGTTTATTTTTAGGTTGTATACTTTTCTGAAATGGGGTAACCTATACAAATATTCTCATAGATGTAGACATTTTTTCTGAAAATGTTAATGTATTATATCAAACATCGAATTGTAACATTGTAATTATATATTAGCAATTGAAATTTAAAAGAGCAACAAACGGAATGCTATGAATATTATTCCCTGTCCTGTCGTTCACCTCCTATTTAAACTTTAATTAATTAAAAATATTATACTGTTGAACAAATATTCAATATTGATACATAAAAATTCTTAGATAAATATTTGGATAATCAGATAATCAGATAGTCATACAATCAAGTTCAAAATATAGATTACCATTCAAAATATATATAAAATCGAAAAAATCACAACAATAAACAATTTTAATATTTTATAAAAAAAAAAGATGTATTGAAACATGAAATTATTTTAAGATATTAAAAAACTAAAATTAATAAATATATACATTTTTACAGAGAGAATTAAATGAGCACGATAAAAAAATTTCATGTATAACACCGGATTTAGCATAAAATTAGTATGGATTTATTTTTAAAAATATACTTTTTTACACAAATGTTTTAAAAAATAAAAGTAAATATCATCTTTGTATTTTGAATCCATAATAATAGTTCTCAAGTACATATTATTGAATTAATTACACAGGAATAAAATATTTTGATATTGAACGAAAATTCAGTGAGAGTATGAAAAGAATATATCCAGTTTTATCGTTATCCATGAAAATGTTCTAGGCTCAACATTAATTATATTATTTATGACATGAAAATATTTTTTTTGTTTGTGAAGTAAATATCTAACTAATTAAGGAATGTGTATTCGATCTAATAATTAATACGATTTTGGGCAAGGTAATGATAAGATTAATTAGTTAAAATTAAAATATTATTTAATTTTACAATTAATGAATTATGTTAATCAAAAATTTCCTTTTTTTTTATTCACGGTACGTATTTATAGATTAATAATATTTTTTTAATCATAATAATAAATTACAATTTAATTTTTATTTTCAGTGTATTTTTTTGATTTTTTTTTTTTGCTATTAATCAATTTTAGTTTGTTACGGTTCTCCATGTTTCTCTATTGTAGCTTAATTCTTTCAGATTCTTGTGAATTCCTTTATTCACAGCCTTCATGATTTGGGTCATGTATTAAGACCTTTGGTCTTCTTTTTTTTCCAGTGTATCCTTCAATATCTCTTTCAATTATTGTCTTTAGGAAGTTTTCATGCCTTAATATGTGCCCTATCTTCTTATTTCTTTTGAATTGAATACATTTTCATGACTGCCGTTTTTTTTTTTTTTTTTACCTTATCTAGCACCTCTTCATTTGTTACCCTCTCGACCCAGAAATATCTTTAGCATTTTCCTGAAGCACCACACCTCAAAGGATTTTAGCCTATTTTTCCATTAGGATAATCGTCCAGGTATTGCATTCAAAGAGCACCACACTCCATATGTACGTTTTAAGGAATATTTTTTTTTTTATTGTCAGGCTAACGCTATTAGTAGTCAATATGTGGCTTTTATCTTGGGAGGCTTTTTTTGCCTGTGCTTTCCTACAGATTACATTTGTTTTGCTGCGGTCATCCTCTGTTATATTTCTTCCTAGATATGTAAAATAATGCATTTGTTTTGTCTGTTAATTGTCTATATCTATGTTGAGTAGGATGAGATTTGTTTTACTGCATTCCATAATTTTGGTTTTATTTTTGTTCAATTGAAATTCGTACTTAATTTTTAGTATTATGTGTATTTCTATTATGGTTTTTTCTAGACTTTCCTCTTTTTCTGGGATGACATGACATCTACAAATCTTAGGGCAGTAACCATTACTACTCCTATTTTAACTCTTTTCTTTATTTCTGTTCTCAATTCTTTCATTGATTCTTTAATGTACAAGTTGAACAGCATCAGTTACAGGATACACCCTTGTCGTATTCATTTTCCTGTTTTTGCTTCCTTTTATTTCTCATAAATTTGTACTAAAACTATTTGGTTTTCATACATGTTATAGTTAAATCTTTTATCGTTTTTTTTTTTTTTTTTTTTTTTTATAATAAAATAAACAATTTTCCTATGTACCAAATATAATTTAAAGTATTTTTTTTTTCAAAAAGTAAATAATTAAAAACGTATTCACATATTTCTGTTATCTAAATATAAGTACTTTAATTAGCTTAGGGAAAATCAAATTAACTATCTAAATTAACTTATAAAAAATTAAAAATCACTTCTTCTTTTTCCATTAATGACATAAAATAACAAAAATTAACAATAATAATACCAAGACGAAGACTGCCAAAGTCTTGACTTCGTTCTGTAGCTTTTTCTATGAAAATATTGATAATACACATGTATATAGTGACAATGGGCAGCTCTGTCTTACTTCTGTTTTTATTCTGGCCATTTGTATATATTCACATTTATTTCCATACATAAAGATTTATACATAAAGGTATACAGCCTTTTTTCCATACAATCAATCTGTGCTCTTCTCATTGTTATAAATATAAATTTCCAGTCTACTCTATCAAATACTTTCTCTATGTAAATGAAAATTATTTAAATGCTAATATTACCTCTCTTATTTCTCCCTTCTTCCTGAAACCAAATTTATCTTCGACAACGTTTTGGTTTACACATTTGAGTTTTTACTACATTGATTAATATTTTGTATTCAAGTAACAGTAAGGCTATCATTTTATCACTAATACTACAGTCGTAGTTGGTGTTTAATTTTTTTGGTATAGTTACGATTTTACTTTAAATGGAGTCAATGTAATGATCCGGTGGTGTAATAATTCTAGAAATTTTCAAAATTTCTGCTGTTATATTATCAATATTCATTGTTTCCAATGGGGGAATTTTTATTTCAGTTTTCGAGATTTTTGACGTTTTAGAGTGCATTATTTTTTTACATTTTTGGATCATTACATATTTTTAAAGGTCATTTTTCTCCTACTTCTAGTGTTATTACCAAAATAAAACTTATCCTTGATTGAAATATAAACACTTATATTTTTTAAATTGCATACTAAATCAACATTAGGTAATCTGGTTTTGAAATAAAACCATTCTCAAATTGATCATAATGTCACTATGTCAGATGTTCCATTAGCCAAATGCAAACAACTTTTATCAATTTGTTTTCTTATTGTACAGTAACATTCTTTCGGTGAATTTTTTTTTATACTTTATATTATTTTAGCACATTTTTCACATTTAGGAGTCTTATGTCATAAATACATTTTTTTAATCGGTTTTTTTTTATATTTTTGGGGCATTTTAATCCAAGCTTTAGTGATGAATTAGTACTCAAGTACTTTTTAAAATATTTTATACAACGTTTTTATTTCACTATATGGCAATGTATCGGGTAACTACAATTTTATCATACAGATGTACTATATTATATATCTAATTGCATATAATTGTAAATATATACTTTAAGAATAATTACAATTTCATGTTATTTATATTCTTATAATATTTCATAAAATCTTTTATTAATTTATATTTTTTAGTTGTTTGAAAAAAATTTAGGTATAGGTAATTTTATAATTTATATACTAGGTTTGTAAATTATATATAGGTATATTATCTAATTAAAACAAGGCGAAGCCTTTAGATAAAAAAAAAAAATGCAATGATAACCTATAATTAAGAACTAAGTATATAGTTACTCATATATATTATTCGTAAAATATATAGTACCTGTTATACTATTATGATACAAAATACTGATACCAATGAATATATCATTATACCATTACTAAGTTGGATACATCATTTATAACAAATTACCTATACATCATATGACCACAATTATAGGTTTTTGTCATGGATGATAATATGAATTGCAAATATATATAAATATAAAGTTAATATATACTTATTAATTTCATTGAAACCTTTTTCAAATTTGAAACCCTAGTAAGGACTAATGTCTACGTGTTTTTATAATTTCTATATGTTTTATACTACACCTTTGTAAAAGACATTCAATTGGTTTTTCGCTTTCAAAATTTAGTATTATTACGATATCTACCTAGTATATTCTATATAGCTATTTTAAAACTTCAGAAATGTATTCAACGTAAGTTACCTATCATAGTAGACAATTCCTTTGGTTCATTAGCGAAACGAGTACGGTTTATATTTTAACCAATTATATCGTATGCTTTTAGTGCACATTTATCGCTACGGAAAAACTCTGAAATGTATTTATAAAATGCCATTGACCTTTTCTAGACTATTCATATCTAAACTACCCGTAGCCACGTCACTGTACACCGATAAAATAGGTATTTATTGTTTAGAGGATTGATGACGTATTGCAATAAAAATGTACAGGGTACACGATATTCATTCTTTGTTGAATCCCCTTCACATCTATACTGAATAAACTTCAAACTCTCATATAAATAATATATTATTATTTTTATGTAATATTTTAAATTTGTACATGGGTATAGATCAATGTTTTTTAGAAATATATATTCTTTTTTAAAAGTAAAGGATTAACATATTTAAAAAAAAAAAAAAAATGAATTTTCATATACCTATGTGAAATTTTTACAAAATTCATAGACATAATTATTAATTGACACATTAACATTAACATATTGCTGTATAAATCAGTACCATATAACAGAATATCGTCATAATAATGTCATAACCTTAAATGGTTTGGTTAGTCCTGACTGGCTTGATGTAGGTACCTACCGATTTCGTTTGACAAGATACGAGCGGTTTGTGTGTCGCGTACATTAGTGTTTATCGGCCAATCTGATTTGTTCGCTTACTGTTTGCGAACGTTAACAATATAATACTATATCTACTTTACTGTCAAACAATATTGTACAATATATTTTGGATAATGAGCGTATTCTATATTACTTCTATGTAAAATAAGTGGGTTTGAGTTTTTATTTTTTTTCAATATATTATATCACATACTAATAACATTGCTTTTCAACCAATGGCATTACTTCAAATTTTGAGACCGGGTTTGAAAATTTTTACTGGTCTCCTCGTGTCTATCGAATTTTTTTGTATTGGTTTTATACTACTATCGGTATACACAGAAATATCGAAATAAAATAAAAACATACACAGTATATATAAGGACTACAAATAATTGCCAAAACATACAAAAACTTTTGTTTTATTCAACATTTAAAAGTTGAAAAAATATCATTATATTTTTTACTTAAATGAAAATATTTTAAACTTTATTTTTAATAAATTTAACGTCATAATTTTCCTTTTATTTTCAAATAAATCGTATTTTTCCCGTCGTATTTGTCGTTCATGGCTCGCACAGCGATACACATTAAAGAGAACGGAAACGACACACCGTTACAACAACATTAAGTTTATTGCGCTCTTTTCCTGGGCAAAACTGGCACGATGCGTATGATAGACCACAATAATTATCCCTCTAAAAAGAGGTACCTAACGTACTAATATTCTACCAGAGGCAAAAAATACTGATAAATATATTACTCTTATTATTTTAATATCAAATAGTAGTTATCAATTATTATTATTATTATTATTATTATTATTATTATTATTATTGTAAGACTTTTTAAGGAACAAAAAAAAAAATAAATACCAACATAGCAACACACGCGCGAGTAATGTGTGAACAGTGTATAATATAGCCAGACTGAATATAGTATATTGCGGATATCATTGAAATATAATAAAATTACATTAAATGACAATAGGTATATATCTACCTACTATTACCTGTGTTATTTTTTTTTTTTTAATATAATAACTGCAATAATTATCTTATACAATATATAAAGTAAATCACAGTTGGTAATTATAGTTTTGATATACAATTATTAAATTCACTGGTAACATTTTTTGTATCATCTGTATCAGTAGATAGTAAACCCAATAGTTTCTATGTTATAATCAGGTTAAATATTTTATACAAACTTCATTGATTATGTGAAATGTTAAAATGTAAAAACAAACAGTATAAGTGTACCCTTTTACGTAATATCACGCAAAAGGGATTTCGGTCAGTGGGAGGGAATGACCCAAAGCCGCGTACGAGAACGATGCAGTTCAGACTCGTCGGTCTCTTTTCATTGTCAAACCGATGATCACCGATTATTTTAATTTTTTTTTTTTTTTTTTTATCAATTAACGAATTTTACATATTTTCATTATCATATTAATATTGTGTTATTTTATTTTATTTTATCTTTTTCATACTGTATGAATTTAGAGCATAGTGTGTTGAAAGTTTTTGATATTTAGACCCGCACACTACCAGATGTGTATATTAGAATGATATTGTCTTCATTATTAGGATTATTATTATTATTAAATTAACTGAACTTCAATTTTTCTAATTTTTAAAATGTTTAATTAATCTAATTTATCTATGTCTTTATCTTAATAATTAATAATATACATGTTTTCATTTCAATTTCATAACACTCCTGCCATCTTACGAAATGTCTCCAGTCTGCGTGGTAAGCTCATAGTTCTACCTGTAAGTCGTACCGGATCCATTAAAATATACTGAACTTGAAAATCCAAAATTAAAAATCAATTTAATTTAAAAATAATCGAAAAATGTTTAGCAAAAGTTTTGTACGTAGTTAATAGTTATTTATATTTAACAATTTCTTAATGTTTTTAAAAAATATTTAATGCGTTCTTGCTTATCAATTTTAGTTAATCAAAATAAATCAAGAACATAACATAGTTATTGAATTATTCATATGAATATTATTACAGGCAATTTTATGAAAAGCAGAAATGCAATAAATATATTATTTGTGTTTTCGATATGTGGTAGGGTTCATAATGAAAATTACGGCTAGGGATCCTACGTGAATTTGGAACCTATTGGCCAGTATCGTGTAGAATCTGTAAATACGTGCCCGGGTGCGGTCGGACCCTCCGGTATGCCCTACAGTCGTGCCGATGATTTTAACAATTCGCGTCAAATGTACTGCGATGAAGTTTAGAAACAATACATTTTGGTTAATTTCCCACGGAGGGATCAATGGTCCCGCTACATCGCTCCCGGGTCTCCGTACGTATATTATATTTGACGACGGGTTCACATATTATTATAAATGTCCCTAAAAATTAGGATAAGAACTCGTTATCTTTAAAACACGTATATGCAGAGATAACAAAATTTTTACTGTCATGGTATTAATATTATTTTTTAAAGACTAAGCCTTGTCATAGGGAAAAAATTCACTTCCACTCTTCTCTCTTTAATGTTAGATCTTCATGTATGAATACCCATTGCATCCGTCCATTCCAATTATCTTTCCCTATGTATGTCTTCCTTTTCCTTTGGGTCCATTGAGTCTTCCTTCCATTATATTGGTTACGAAAGGGTTATGCCTCATTAAGTGTCCTATAAGTTTTCCACCTTTTGATCTAATGATAGATGGCAAAACTCTCTTCTCCTCTACTATTTGAAGAATTTCTTCATTGCTTTTTTCAATTCAATCCAACTAACACGAAGTAATCTTTTCCAGCTCTACGTTTCCATTGCTTCAATTTTTTTTTTTTTTTTTTATCTTGTGCTGTTAAGGTGCAGGTTTCACAACCATACAACAAAACACTCCGAACATAACTATTGACAATTTTCTTTCTGATCTTAACTTTTATTCGTAAGTAGTTGTCTTTTTTGTGTGTGAAGGCTCTCTTTGCCATGGCTATTCGGTGTCTCATTTCTACCGAACATCTACTGTCACTCGTTAGTGTGTATAATAAGTAACGGAAATAAAAAACGAAGAAATACCGAAAACGAAATGGTTTGTGAACGGCTGACGATAATGTAAAAAGTCATTTGTCGGGGACCCCACTGTACGGGATTCAGTCGAATTGCATGCGTGTAAACTATGACGATGCACATGGTATTCCCAAAACGCCTCTTACGTCACACGTGGGCACAAGTTTTGCGCAATACGACGCCATCGCACGTTTCGGTCGGATGACCCGTACGGTTCACCTTCGTCCGGGAAGAATTTTCGCTACCGGTTTTCACGCTATGCCGTATGGAGAATCGTGCAACGCCTGTGTGGGCGTATACAGTATGTAAATTAACTGGAAAGTCCTATTTTCCACGAATTACAAAGTAAAAATAAATAATTATTTAAAAAAATCGTCAAATTTTTTTTCGGAAACATTTGAAATAGCCATTTTATTGAGTTATTGAGTAACTTGTCAATAATATTGAGAAATTTTTTTTTTTTTTTAATTTAGCCGAAATTCTATTAAATAATAGCAATTCATAGATTCAAAAATACAGCAAAATATTGTACGCTTTTCGCAATTTTTAATACTGGTAGACGGGATAATTTCGTTAGAAAAATCCTGGGCCTATTGATCACTTGCATGGCAGTTCAGGGTGAAAACGTTAAACAATTATAAAAAGTATTGAAAATAGGTATAATAATTGCATAAAAAAATATCAATGGGTGTGTTTGTCATTGAATTTTCACTAACCGTTTTTGAATCTATAAATTGCTCTCGAGAATTCAACCAAATTAAAAAAAAAAAAAAAAAATTCTCAACATTATCGATATTATCGATAAGCAACCCTATAAAATGTCTGGTTTTAAACTTTTCAAAATAACCGATTTTTTAAAATATATTTTACGGGAGGCCATTAGTCATATATTTAATTTAGAAAAAATGCACTCAAATATTCGTATTGAAGAATTAGGGATTTCCAATTAAGTAATTTACATTCTGTATTTTGCGGAGCGATGAGTAATGGACGTCGGCTGCCATCAACCAAATGAACGTAGGTACATCAATAACGGATAATGGCGGGCATTATGTATGGCCGACGAGTGAATATTATTTTGATTTTATCCGACCAGCAGACGAGCCGAAGGAACGGGAAAAAAATACAACCTTACGTGCGTAAACGGGACACATGGACGGAGCGCATCATGCACTCACCACGATTGTATAAGACGATGATGACGAGGACGACCGAAGCGGGAAATGGCAAGCGAGTAAAAATAAATAAATAAATAAATAAATAAATACAAAGAATGAGGCCTGCCCTGCCACGTTCGAGTTTTTGATTTTGTAATATTATCACAGATGTATTTTGAATAAGTATATATAATATAATTAGGTCTCGGATTTCGACGCGTTTGCATATTATATTTTCTGGAATGCTTGACATGATGCTTTCCAAGACACAGACGTGTTTGAAGTTCTCACTATTCTATTTTTTTTTCTGCGGTACATTTTGCATTTTGCATTTTTTTTTTTTTTTTCAAGTTTTTTGACGTTTTAGGAAGTTTTAAACGTTTTTGGAGCCACATTATTAATTGTTTTAGGTAATTTTTACTCTGTTTCTAGCGATGTAACGAAAAAAATATATAAACATATATACTTTAAATTTTGTAATAAAACAACGTTAGGTTACCCGGTTTTCAAATAAAACCATTTTTGAATTTATCAATTTATTTTTTCATATTGTACGATCAAATTATATTTGGTCATTTTTTTTAGGACACTTTTTGGAGTTTTTAGGACTAAAATGCATTTTTTTTTCTTTTTTTTTGTATTTTTAGATAATTTAAGGCTTTAACATTCGAACCCTATAATATAATATATATATCCATTATGTAGTATATTTATTGAGTATTTGTAATTTGTAATTTGTGCAAAAGTCTTAAAGGGGTTTATTTTGGGTTTTAAGACCTGACAATTTTCTACAACTTTAAATATACGTTACTCTCACTAAATTAAAAAAAAACCTCAGAAGTCTGTAGCCAAGATAATTTTTATAGTAATTTAAGTCAATTTTGAGGTATTTATGATCCAATAGTTGGTAAAATGAGATTTAAATTTGTATAATGTTTGTCATGCATTATTTTAACTAAATTTAAAAATCGACAGGAATAAAATAGGTAGGTATTTTAGATTCTGAGCGTGGCGAGGGAGCTAATGGTTTTACAATGATGTTTATTTTATTTTAAGAATACGCTCATTTTGCGAATGCCCCATATTAACATTGCACCTATAAAATTGCTGCTCTTCCATATTTTGTTTATAAAAAGGTGGAAACAAAATATGGTTTTAAAGTTTTGTGCTCTATACAGTATATACTAGTATATACGGATTACTCAATATAAATGTTTTACCTACCTACTCATAATATACATAATCAATGAATATAACTTATTTTTTATAGATTATATTATAATGTATAGTGTATAACTATAAAATATATATGTATACAAATTATAGTATTGACCAATTTCTACATTTACCAAATATTATTTGATATTTTTTTTTTTTTTTTTTTTTTGATTTTAGTTAACTATGTCATGTGATAATATAATTATTATATTACTACTGTGTAGAAGATTTTAATATACAACAATTCAATCAATGTGTTCATACAATATTCTGTTACCTAGTTTTCAAAAACCAAAAATAGGAACTAAACTTTAAATAAAACATAATAAATATATTTTTAACAATAATTGTTATATACTTATTTATTATTCTAAATCTTCTTCTTCTTCTCCTTCGCCTTCTCTCCCAACTATTTGGGGTCGGCCACCCTGGTCCTACACTTCCACTTAACTCTATAATGTGTATTATCGCATTATATATAATAAAATATTTTAATACCAAAAACAACTGTAACTTCAAAAAAAATGTAAAATATCAAAAAATTACCTAATGTAAAATAATTAAAAAATATATATATATATATTAAAAGCCAAACAAAAAAACAAAAAGTTCATCTTTAACAAAATTTAGGTGGTTTTTTTTATAAAATGTGTACTTTTTGTCATAGTTTTGAGCATTAAAAAAAATACATCTTTAGAAAAAAAAAATTTTTAAATATGTACATTTTTGGTAAAAAAATTAAATGATATTTTTAATTTTTTTTAAAATTGACTACGAAGTATATTAATCTATAACTTTGAAGCTAAGGATGAACCAAAAAAATAATAATTCTATAATTTTAAGTATGGAAAATAAAAACTCTTAAATGGCTTGGGGCCTAAACTATATACTCAAGTTTTTGGAGCCAATTAATTATGTTTCTATTACAACTGTTAAAAACTTCAAAGTATTTATGTTTCTCATTGAACTTTATTTTTATTTTTTTAAATACCTGGTGTAGGTCTTCTTCTTCTCCTTCGCCTTCTCTCCCAACTATTTTGGGTCGGCCACCCTGGTCCTACACTTCCACTTAACTCTATCTCCCGCATCTTCTTCACTTACTCCCACCTTCCTCATATCACTCGCCATTACATCCCCCCATCTCTTTTTCGGTCTTCCCCTCCCCC